>CAUYQU010028977.1:0-136841 GCA_963574635.1 Cheracebus regulus | reverse complement strand
TTGTTTGTTTGTTTGGTATATTTTGTATTCTGCAACTTTGCTGAATTCATTTATCAGTTCCAATAAGTTTTTTTTTGGTGGAGGTTTTAGGGGTTCCTGCCTATCAGATCATGTCATATGCAAGCAGGCACAATTTGACTTCCCCCTTTTTCATTTGGATGCTGTTTTTTTGTTTATCTTGCTTAATTGCTCTGGCTAGGACTTCTAGTACTTTGTTGAATGAAAATGATGAAAGTGGGCACTCGTGTCCTGTTCTAGTCTTAGAAAAAAAGCTCTCCACTTTTCCTCATTCAGTATAATGTTGGCTCTGGGTTTGTCATATATGACCTTCATTATATTGAGGTACGTTCCTTCTATATTTAACATGTTGAGAGTTTTTATCATGAAGAGAAGTTGAATTTCCTGAAATGCTTTTTCTGCACCTATTAAGATGACTATACGATTTTGTCTTTCATTCTGTTGGTGTAATGTATCATATTTATTAATTTGCATATGTTGAACCATCCTTGCATCCCTGTAATAAAGCCCGCTTTTTCATGATGAATGATTTTTTTTAATCCAAAACATTCATTTACTTACTGCAAGTGGTCAGAGTAGGAAAGCCATGAATGATTTTTAATGTGTTGCTGGGTTTGGTTTGGTAGTATTTTGTTAAGGATTTTTGTATCTAGGTTCATCAGGAAAATTGGCCTATAATTTTTTTTGGTTGTTGTGTCCTTGTCAGCATTACCTTTGGGTAATGCTGAACTTGTAAAATGAGTTTGGAAACTTTTTCTCCTCTTCAACTTTCTGGAAGAGACTGAAAAGAATTGGTATTTGTTCTTTAAATATTTGGTAAAATTCAGCAATAAAGCTGTTAGGTCCTGGGTTTTTTGTTTCTTGGAGACTTTTTATTACACATTCAGTCTCATTACCTCATTACTCATAATCGGTCTGTTGAGGTTTTCTGTTACCTCTTGGTTCAATCTTGGTACGTTGTGTGTGTCCAGGAATTTACTCATTTCCAGTAGGTTTTCAAATTGGTTGTTTATCATAGTCTCTAATGATCCTTTGTATTTCATTGGTATCAGTTGTAATATTTTCTTTTTCTTTGTGATTTTGTTTACTTGAGTCTTTTCTCTTTTTGTCTTAACCTAGCTAATAATGTATCTATTTGTTGATCTTTTTTAAAAACCAACTTTTTGTTTGATTGATCTTTTATATTGTTTCTTTAGTGTTGATTTTATTTATTTCTGCTCCGATCTTTACAATTTCTTTCCTTCTAATTTCAAGGTTGATTTGGTCTCCCTTTTCTAGTTCCTTGAGATGTATCATTAGTTCATTATTTGAAATCTTTCTGCTTTTGTCATGCAGGCATTTTTTGATGTAAACTCCCCTCTTAATACTGCTTTTGCTATATCCCATGGGTTTTGGCATATCATGTTTCTATTTTCATTTGTGTTAAGAAATTTTTTAATGTTCTTAATTTCTTCATTTGCCCATTGGTCATTCAGGAACATGTTTATTTTCCCTGTGTTTGTACAATTTTGAAAGGTCCTCTTGTTATTGATTTCTAGTTTTGTTCCATTGTGATCAGGAAGATACTTGCTATTATTTAAATTTTTTAAATTTGTTGAGACTTGTTTTTTGGCCTAACATATGGTCTATTTTGGAGACCGTTCCATGTGCTAATGAGAAGGATATATATTCTGCAGCAGTTAAACATAAAATGTTCTGTAAATGTCTGTTAGATTCATTTGATCTCAAGTGCATTTTAAATTCAGTGTTTCTTTGTTGAGTTTCTGCCTAGATGATCTGTTCAATGCTGAGAGCAAGGTGTTGATGTCTCCAGGTATTATTGTATTGGAGTCTGTCTCTCCCTTTATATCTAATAACATTTGCTTTGGTTCTCCAGTGCAGTGTTTAATGCATATATTTTTAGAATTGTTATGTCCTCTTGCTAAATTAATTCCTTTATTGTTATATAATGACCTTGTCTCTTTTTACAGTCTTTGACTTAAAGTGTGTTTTATCTAAGTATAGCTACTCCTTCTTCCTTCTGGTTTCCATTTATGTGGAAGATCTTTTCTCACACTTTCACTTTCATTCCATATGTGTCTTTACCAGTGAAGCAACTTTCTTGTAGGCAGCATATAGTTGGGTCATGTTTTTTCATTCATTCAGCCAGTCTTTATATCTTTTAAGTGGGAAATTTAATCAATTTGCATTCAAGGCTATTATTGGTATATGAGGGCTTACTCCTGTCATTTCATTCATTGTTTTCTGATTATCTTCTATATCCTTTGATATATTTATCACCACTAGATATAGTGGTTCGAGATAAATATATCTCAAACTCCTAACATCAAGTGGTCTGCCCATCTCAGCCTCCCAAAGTGCTGGGACTTTTTGATTTTTTTCTTCCTTTCTTATTGTTGTCATTGCCATTTGGTGCTTTTCTCTAGTGATAGTTTTGCATCTTTTCTCCTTCTCCTTTCTCTTTCTCCTCTACCATCAATTTTTATACTTTCTCATGTTTTCATGATAATGATTATTGTCTTTTTCTTTTCAGATGTAGGACTCCCCTTGAGCACTTCTTGTAAGGCCAGTCTAGTGGTGATAAATCCCCTCAGTTTTTGCTTATCTTGGAGGGACTTACATTTTTAACAAGTACCTTCAGTGGTTCTGATGGTGGGTGTTTGGGGAGCCATAATTTGGGAAAGCATCAGTAGATGACATGTTTAGGCCATGCAAAAGGATCTACAGGCAGGTGCAGGTGGAAACTTCTGGGATAGCCTCAAGTTTCAAGAGAAGACCTAACTTCCTTGAAATGGTGTGGGGGCAGGAGGTTTAGTGAGTAACATTTAAAAATTTACCTTGAGACTAGCCGCAGTGGCTCACACATATAATCCAGCACTTTTGGAGGCCAAGGCTAGAGGATCACTTGAGCCCAGGAGTTCAAGACCAGCCTGGGCAACATAGCGAGAGCCCATGTCTAACAAAAACACAAACAAAAACAAAAAAAAATTTGAGATGGAGTTTCACTCTTGTTGCCCAGGCTGGAGTGCAATGGTATACAATCTTGGCTCACCACAACCTCTGTCTCCTGGGTTCAAGCGATTCTCCTGCCTCAGCCTCCCAAGTAGCTGGGATTACAGGCATGTGCCACCAGACCCAGCTAATTTTGTATTTTTAGTAGAGATGGGGTTTCTCCATGTTGGTCAGGCTGGTCTCGAACTCCTGACATCAGGTGGTCTGCCCATCTCAGCCTCCCAAAGTGCTGGGATTACAGGCGTGAGCCATTGTGCCCTGTAAAACTTTGTTTTTAAATTAGCTGGACATGGTGGTTCATGCCTGTAGTCCCAGCAGTTTGGTAGGCTGAGGCAGGAAGGATTTTGTGTGCCCAGGAGTTTGAGGCTGCAGTGAGCTATAATTGTGCCACTGCACCCAGCCTGGCCAACAGAATGAGACCCTGTCTCTAAAATAAAGAAGCAAAAAAAAAAAAATGTAAAAAAATAAAATTTATCTTGAGAAGTTCAACTTTTGCTCTTTGCCCAGATGCTGAAGATGAAGAATTATCAAAAGCTATTCAATATCAGCAGCATTTTTTGAGGAGAGTGAAGAGGCGAGAAAAACAATTTACAGGTAATGAAAATATCCAAGGGAGTTTCTTGACATGAAACTGAGATATCCTAGCAAAACAGAGGCCTGTGTTTATTCTTTGCTGTGGACAAACAGCACCTGGCCTCACCAAAGGAGCACTAATCAGAGGGCCTTCGGGTTTGGGAGGTGGAAGGGAGGCTAGGGGTCCCTGATGGCCTCCTCTTAGAAAGTGGGGAGACAGCCTGGGCAACATGACAAAACCCTGTCTCTACTAAAAATATAAACCTTAGCTGGGCATGGTGGCACACACCTGTAGTCCCAGCTACTCAGGAGGCTGAGGCATGACAATTACTTGAACCCAGGAGGCAGAGGCTACAGTGAGCTGAGATCACACCAATGCATTCCAGCCTGGGTAAAAAAATGAGACTCCGTATCAAAAATAATAATAATCAAATATCAGTAACTGCAGACAAAAGCAGGAAGGGATATAGAATAGCCAGCTCATAGGTTAGATGTCCAGCACATGTGGGTATATGATTTCTGTGACTAAATATCTCTCGATCGGCCCCACTGTGGCCTCATCATCCACCTACAAGTGGACAGGAGCGAGGAGTGAAAGCAGAATCCAATCAGTCAGTTTTGTAGCTGCCACCAAAGGTCATGCAGGCGAAGGGAGAGACGTTCTCGGTAGGCTTCCAGAGCCCCCTGCCCCGGCTAGGCCCTCCTGACACTGAGAAAGCTGGGGCTGCCTGTGGCTGGGGTGGTCAGGACCTGCTGTGCACTACCTGGTCAGCTGCCTGTCCCCAGAGCCAGACAGCCCAACATGAGGACTGTCCTAGGAACTGGAGCGGAAGCTGCAGAAATTCCAGAGTCCCAGGCCTTTTGTGGGGCCCCTCCAGGCTGACCAGCAGCCTAGAAAACTGCTAGGGAGTGGTGTGCTCGTTCTTGTACTTATGACACATGCCCCCAGAGCAAGAGGCAGCTGGCACAGAGACTAGTAGCACAGGGTGTGAGGTCAGGCTGTATGGGTTCAAGTCCCTCTTCTGCCTCTTACTTGCTGTGAAAGTCACACAACCAGGCTGGGCGTGGTGGCTCACGCCTGTAATCCCAGCACTTTGGGAGGCAGGTGGACCAATTGAAGTCAGGAGTTCAAGACCACCCTGGCCAATATGGTGAAACCCCATCTGTACTAAAAATACAAAAATTAGTTGGGTGTGGTGGCACGCACCTGTAGTCCCAGCTACTCGGGAGGCTGAGACAGAAGAATCACTTGAACCCAGGAGGCAGAGGTTGCAGTGAGCCGAGATTGCATCACTGCACTCCAGCCTGGGCGACAGAGCAAGACTCCATCATCTGTAAAATGGGCACCAAACTGTTGGGGCTAATAACTGATCATTGTGCAAAGCTCTCCCCATGGAATTTGCCATACAGTAGCCACTGAGAGGCAGGAACTGCCAGGGTTAGTCATTCGGTACCTTGAAATCTGCATTCTCCCTTCCTTCAAGGGACCTGGCTGGGGTCCCCTCTCCTTCCCAGAGTCTCTGGGTAGTGGGGAAATAATTCCTGGTTCCCTCTCACAAGAAGATAGACGGTAAGACTAAAGGCATGCTGCCCACTTTGAGTTCAAAGAACAAACTACATCTGAGGGTTATTATCTCAGGTGAGTGCTTCGGCCTGAGACTCTGACTTCGTGAGGCATGAGGTCACATGGGACTAGAAAGATCAGAGGCAGCTAAGAGGAAGCCACTGGGGTCAAGAAATGAGCTGGGGAGTTACCAGGGCCAGGGAGCTCAGCTCAGCTTCCCAAGTCTCAGTTTCCCCATCTCAGATGAGACAGGATTCCAGTGCATGTGGTTACTGAGGTAGGTAAGTCAGGGAAGTAGGCTAACCCAGGCAGGAGCTAGACAGGATGCAGTCTCAGGCCAGATCCCCCTGCAGAAGTGGAGGGGAATGCCTTGGAGCATAAATTGCACAACAGAGTCATCCCCTAGGACAAGGTGGCCAGGCTTCTTTATCCCTGTATTGGTAAGTTATTTGGGAGGGACATACCTCCCAGAGAAGGGAGCCCTTAGCAGCTGGTGGAGGGGGACTCGGCCCAGCAGGGGCCTAAGGGAGCATCAAAGCACTCACACGGCGTCTTGCAAATTGCCTGGAATGATATCTGAAAGCACTTTTTTTTTGAGATGGAGTTTCTCTCTGTTGCCCAGGCTGGAATACAATGGTGCGATCTCAGCTCACTGCAGCCTCTGCCTCCTTGGTTCAAACAATTCTCTTGCCTCATCCTCCCAAGTAGCTGGGACTACAGGCCTGCGCCACCACACCTGGCTAATTTTTGTATTTTTTAGTAGAGATGGGGTTTCACCATGTTGCTCAGGCTGGTCTCGAACTCCTGATCTCAAGTGATATGCCATCCTCAGCCTCCCAAAGTGCTGGGATTACAGGTGTAAGCCACCGCACCTGGCTCAACAGCACTTTCAATGGAACTGACTTGAATAAAGGGCCAAGGTTCTTGCCACCCAGCACTCACAGGGGCCTCTCTCCCCATAGATGGCTGCTCCTCCCACAACACAGCCACAGCAGTGGCAGCCCTGGGTGGCTTCCTCTACATCCTGGCTGAATACCCCCCAGCAAACAGAGAGCTGCACCCATCTACACCGTCACCACCAAGCAGCCACTGACACAGATGGTTCCACGTCTGCTGCCTGGAGGAACAGACCCCTTTAGTCCTCCTCCCTTAGGTCCTGGAGGGCCTGGGTCACATCCGGGGAAGGAGGTATCTGGAGGATAAGCAAAGCCACCCTGACGTCCCATCTTGGGTTGTTTGGAAGCTCTCAGTAAGCAGGGCTAAGGCAGGTGGGGGCCGGGAGTGACCCAGGTGTGAGCGGATGAATAAAGTTAGACTGCAGCTGACCCAGAATGGAGTCTTGTTTCTCAGCCTTGAAGACAGTCTTGGACAACCTCTCGGTCTTTGTTTCAACTCTCCAATCCCACTCAACACAAATTCTTTTTTCTTTTCTTCTCTTTCCTTTCTTTTTTTTTCTTCTCTTTTCTTTTCTTTTTTTTTTTTTTCTTTAATCGATGAGGTCTCACTCTGTCACCCAGGCTCACTGCAGCCTCGAACTCCTGGGCTCAAGCAATTCTCCCATCTCTCCTCCTGAGTAGCTGGGACTACAGGCGTCTGCCACCACGCCATGCTAATTTTTAAATTTCTTTGTAGAGATGGGGTTTCACTATGTGGACCTGGCTGGTCTTGAACTCCCGGCCTCAAGCAGTCCTCTTGCCTTGTCCTCCCGAAGTGCTGGGATTGCAGGCATGAGCCACAGATTCTAAAGAGCCCCATCAACTGGTGTCTTAAAGACTATTTATTCAGGTGTCAAATATCATATCTTTCCCAGTGGGAGAAGGAAGGGTCTCTGGAAAGAATAGTTCAGGTCATGAGCTAGAACTCAAGAGATGACCATGAAAGGCAACTCACACTCCTTTTTATATCCTGAGCACGGAACTCTGCCATATGCTTACATTGCATCATACGGCCATCTGTCATTTTACAAAACGCAGTATAGCATAGCGGTTGATGGTGTAGTTCTGTGGCCAGGCTGCCTAAATTCAAGTCCCAGCTGTCTGTGTCCTTCAGCAAAGTCACCAACTTCTCTGGGACTCGGTTTTCTCATCAGTAAAATTGGGATAATAATAAACCCTACCTTTGTTGGGCACAGTGGCTCCCTCCTGTAATCCCAGCACTTTGGGAGGCTGAGGCGGGAGGATTGCTTGAACTCAGGAGCTGGAGACCAGCCTGGGCAACATAACGAGACACTCTCACCGTGCACCCTCACCAGGATAGTAGTCCCAGCAACCCAGGAAGGTAAGGTGGGAGGATCCCTTGAGCCCAGGAGTTCAAGGTGGCAGTGAGCTATGATTTCGCTGCCACACTCCAGCCTGGGCAACAGAGTGGGAGGCTCAAAAAAAAAAAAAGGGGAGGTCAGGCACAGTGGCTCATGCCTGTAATCCCAGCACTTTGGGAGGCTGAGGCGGGTGGATCACGAGGTCAGGAGTTCAAGACCAGCCTGACCAACATGGTGAAACCCTGTCTCTTCGAAAAATAGCCAGGCATGGTGGCACGCACCTGTAATCCCAGCTACTCAAGAGGCTGAAGCGGAGAATTGCTTAAACCTGGGAGGCAGAGGTTGCAGTGAGTGGAGATCAAGCCACTGTACTCCATCCTGGGCAACAGTGCAAGACTCCGTCTCAAAAAAAAAAAAAAAAAGCCCAGCCCCTACATCAAAATTACCTCCACTGCTGTGAGGATTGTTTTTGTAGAATACTGGGAACAGTGACCATAACATACTAAGTGCCAGGTAAGCATTACGTCCTGCCTCAAGTGATGAAGCCACATTAACTGAGGACTCCTCTGGAAGCTACCAGAAGAGGCCGCTGCCTTGTCACCATTTCTCTCATTCCCAGCTTACAGCTCTTCCCTCAAGTTCTGACTCAGTGTGACTATATCTGAACGTGTTCCCTGGAGCTCGGACACGAATTTAGCAATAAAACCTTCTGGAACCTTATTATGGGTTCCAGTGCTGTCTGTGGTGCATGCATTAGACTCCAGGGTAGAAAAACCAGCTGAAAACCCAGTCCTGGGGCTGCAGACCTGTTTACACGCATTGTCCCGCTTTGCCTCAAGGTGGAAAATCACTGCAGATCATCCTCATGTGACAACTTAGTCAAATTTGAGCATCTGAATTAAAGTATCCCTGGCTGCTTCTGTGCCCAGCTGATCATGACTTCCCATGATCGCTCTTAAAGTGATCAGATCCTAAGGACTGTTCCTGGATTGCGCTGACAAATTTGACTTGCTTTCTAGAGGTTGCTGTTTTCTTGGGGAACCAACGGCCAGAATGTAATATCCACGTGGCCCTCTGTGTGCTTCAAGGGTTTCTTTCACGTTGTCTTGCAAACAAAAGTTTTCCGAAACGGGCACACAACCTTGAGAGAAGTCAGCTGCACATCAACGACTCCAGGGGAATATGCTCCACCTCTGTGCTTCCTGAACTGGGGATGGAGTCCTCACTGGAGCCTGACACTGGTTCATTTCAGAAGGCTTCAGTTACCAAACCAGGGAGAGAGTGAAATGACTGAGAAGGAAACTGAGCGGGCGGGGCGCGGTAGCTCACGCCTGTAATCCCAGCACTTTCGGAGGCTGAGGCGGGTGGATCACCTGAGGTCGGGAGTTCGAGACCAGCCTGACCAACATGGGGAAACCCCATCTCTACTAAAAATACAAAACTAGCTGGGCATGGTGGTGCATGCCTGTAATCCCAGCTACTCGGGAGGCTGAGGCAGAAGAATCACTTAAACCTAGGGGGGCAGAGGTTGCGTGAGTCGAGATCGCGCCATGGTACTCCAGCCTGGGAAACAAGAGTGAAACTCTGTCTTAGAAAGAAAGAAAAGAAAGAGAAAGAGAGAAAGAAGGAAAGAAAGGGAGGGAGGAAGAGAGGAAGGGAGGAAGGGAGGAAAGCAAGCTAAGCATATGAGTCACTTTCAAGGAAAGGGAATCCTTGGCTCACGCCTGTCATCCCAGCACTCCTGAACTGTGAGACCATGAATTCCTGTGGTTTGAGCCACCCTGTTGATGGTATCTTGCTACAGCAGCCCCAGAAATGAATGCAGCACCTGCCTCAAGAAGCCATTTCTAGTCCCAGCAACATGGTCTCTGCAGCCCACCCACACCTGTGGGAAAGCAAATGACCTGTCCTGATGGCCTGGCTCACAGCCTAGTCCTCTATTTAAAGAAACATTGTGAAACTGAAAATTAAAAAGAACTTTCCCAAGGCAGGTGGATCACTTGAGGTCAGGGGTTCAGGACCAGCCCGGCTAACACAGTGAAACCCCACCTCCACTAAAAATACAAAAATTAGCCAGGAATGGTGGCTCGTGCCTGTAGTCCCAGCTACTTGGGAGACTGAGATAGGAGAATTGCTTGCACCTGGGAGGCAGAGATTGCAGTGAACCAAGATCATGCCACTGCGCTCCAGCCTGGGCAACAGAGCAAGACTGCAATTCAAAAAAAAAAAAAAAAAAAAAAAAAGAACTTTCTCAGTGGCAAGCCACAGCCAAACCGTAGCCCAAAACCTGTCAGGAATGTATCCACTCAACAGACATATCCAGCCCACACGGAGCTCATGTCCCTTGCAAGTCTCTATCATTCTGGATATTTTTCCCCTGACATCCACATGGCTCACATTCTACCTTGTCCCGGTCTCTGCTCAGATGCCCTCTCATAGGACCAGGCACAGTGGCTCATGCCTGGAATCCCAGCACTTTGGGAGACCAAGGTGAGTGGATTGCTTGAGTTCAGGAGTTAAAGACCGACCTGAGCAACGTAACAAGACCCCATCTCCACAAAAAATACAAAAATCATCTGGGCATGGTGGTTGGTGCCTGTGATCCCGGCTACTTGGGAGGCTGAGGCAGGAGAATCACTTGAGACTTGGGAGGTTGAGGCTGAAGGAAGCTGTGATCGTGCCATTGCATCCCAGCCTGGCTGACAGTGGGAGAACCAGGTCTCAAAAGAAAAAAGGGGAACTGTCCAAAGGGCTTGAAATGAAACTCCAGGTCAAGACAAGGAGCACCCCACAAATGAGAGTCATTGGTTCTCCTCGTTGGAGCAGACTGCTCCTAGCAGCCTTCTGTTCAAGCGGCAAAGAGAGGAAACACCAGTCACAGGCAGATTGTTTGGAGTGGGTGGGAAGACAGGGAGTGAAGGAGGCTTGGGACTTGGAGTTAAATGAGAGAGTGGGGCGATGGAAAAGCAGGTCCCAGTGTCAACCCCACCTCAGGGCTTCATCAACAGCCTCCTTTCCCTGCCCTCCAAACACACACTCCGAGAGAGAGGCCGTCCTTGGTGGGAGCACCTGGTCCACGGTGGCTCTAGGTACCCCTGCCACAATCCTTGGTCAAAAATGCATTCCTACTGGCTCCTGGGTCAAGGTATAACAATCCCACTGTAAACAAGTAATTCTATTAAGTCTTCGTGTTCTGAAAGTTTTTACGTTTTTTGTTGTTGTTGTTGTTTTGTTTTGTGTTGTTTTGTTTTTGAGGTGGAGTCTCACTCTGTCACCCAGGCTGGAGTGCAGTGGTGCGATCTCAGATCACTACAACCTCCACCTCCTGGGTTCACAGGATTCTCCTGCCTCAGCCTCCCGAGTAGCTGCAACTACAGGCGTGCGCCACCACACCCGGCTAATTTTTTTATTTTTAGTAGAGACAGGGTTTTGTCATGTTCGCCAGGCTGTTCTCAAACGCCTAACCCTCGGTGTTCTGCCCGCCTTGGCCTCCCAAAGAGCTTGGATTACAGGCATGAGCCAGCATGCCTGGCCCCTCTTTTTTTCTTTTTCTTTTTTTTTTTAAGAGATGGGGGTCTTGCTATGTTGCCCAGGCTGGCCTGAAACTCCTGGGCTCAAGCAATCCTCCTGCCTCTGCTGGGATTACAGTCGTGAACCACCAAGCCTGGTTGAAAGTGTTTCCTCTTAAGATGTAAATATACAGAGGAAAAGGAGTGAGTTATCCCAGCACTTTGGGAGGCCAAGGCGGGTGAATCACGAGGTCAGAAGTTCAAGACCAGCCTGGCCAACATGGTGAAACCCCATCCCTACTAAAAAAAAAAAATACAAATAATTAGCTGGGTGTGGTGGTGGGCACCTGTAATCCCAGCTACTCGAAAGGCTGAGGCAGGAGAATCGCTTGAACCTGGGAGGCGGAGGTTGCAGAGAGCCGAGATTCCACCACTGCACTCCAGCCCCAGCAACAGTTCGAGACTTC
Organism: Cheracebus regulus; assembly: GCA_963574635.1. NCBI lineage: Eukaryota > Metazoa > Chordata > Mammalia > Primates > Pitheciidae > Cheracebus > Cheracebus regulus. The sequence continues at coordinate 125,441 of CAUYQU010028977.1, read as the reverse complement.
AACTCAAAAAAAAAAAAAAAAAAAGAGACTTTCGGAGACTTTCTCTGTCATGTCGCTTTAGTGTGAAGCAGTTGTGAGAACGGTGTCTGCAGAACTGTTGCCTGCAATGAGGTGTGAGTGAGCAGGGAAGGGTAGGGAGGGACTGGTGAGAGCGGGGGCGAGTCAAGCCACGCTTTCATGCCTGCTTCCCCACTCCCATCTCTCAGCGACTAATTCTCTGCTACCCACCCAGGAGAGGCAGGAAGACTGACTTGGGCGACATCCCACCAGTATCCTTGCTTTTTCCAGGTCTTCACCTATTCTCTTTCTTTCTTTCTAATTTTTTATTTCCATAGGTTTTTGGGGACTAGGTGGTATCTAGTTATGTGAGTGGTGATTTGTGAGATTTTGGTGCACCCATCACCCCAGCAGTATACACTGAAACCAATTTGTCGTCTTTTATCCCTCACCTCCTTCCCCCACTTTCCCACACCAGTCCCCAAATGCCTTTTTTTTTTTTTTTTTTTTGAGGAGGAGTCTCACTCTGTTGCCCAGGTTGGAGTGCAGTGGCAGTGATCTCGGCTCACTGCAACCTCCGCCTCCCAGGTTCAAGCAATTCTCCTGCCTCAGCCTCCTGAGTAGCTGGGATTACAGGCATGTGCCACCACACCCAGCTAATTTTTGTATTTTTAGTAGAGACAGGGTTTCTCCATGTGGGCCAGGCTGGTCTCGAACTCCTGACCTCAGGTGATCCACCCGCCTCAGCCTCCCAAATGCTGAGATCACAGGCGTGAGCCACCATGCCTGGCCCCATTTTATCATTCTTATGCCTTTGCATCCTCATAGTTTGGCTCCCACTTGTGAGTGAGTGAGTTTCCATTCCTGAGTTACTTCACTTAGAATAATAGTTTCCAGTTCCATCCAGGTTGCTGCAAATGCCATTAATTCATTTCTTTTTATGGCTGAGTAGTATTCCATCATTTATCTATACCACAGTTTCTTTATCCAGTCATTGATTGACGGGCATTTGGGCTGTTTCCACATTTTTGCAGTTGTGAATCTGCCCCCAACCCCAATCTGGTTAAATTTGATTTGTCCTTTAAGATTCCCTGAGGTTGGCCAGGCATGGTGGCTCACACCTGGAATCCCAGTGCTTTGGGAGGCAGAGGCTGGCAGATCACGAGGTCAGGAGTTGGAGACCAGCCTGGCCAAGATGGTGAAATCCCGTCTCTACTAAAAATACAAAAATTAGCTGAGCACAGTGGCGTAAGCCACTTGGGAGGCTGAGGCAGGAGAACTGCTTCAACTCAAGAGGCAGTGGTTGCAGTGACAGAGCCAGAATCCATCTCAAAACAAAAAGATTTCCTGAGGTTGTCCCTTGCTCTATGAAGCCACCTCCCCTCCTTGCACCTGCTTTCCCTACACTGCTCTGCAGCACCTCACTCTGGCTTCATTTGTGTGCTTGTCAATTCTGTTATCAGATTTTGAACCAGTTTAGGGCGCGGGCAACGTCTCGCTCCTCCTCAAGTCCCTGGCTCCTTCTACACAGCCTGGAACATAGAATTGTTTAAACAATGCAGGGCTCGGTAGCTCACACCTGTGATCCCAGCACTTTGGGAGGCCAAGGCAGGAGGATCACCTGTGTTCGGGTGTTCAAGACCAGCCTGACCAACATGGAGAAACTCTGTCTCTACTAAAAATACAAAATTAGCCAGGTGTGGTGGTGCATGCCTGTAATGCCAGCTACTTGGGAGGCTGAGGCAGGAGAATCACTTGAACCCAGGAGACGGAGCCTGCAGTGAGCCGAGATTTCGACATTGCATTCCAGCCTGGACAACAAGAGCAAAACTTCGTCTCACAAAAATAAATAAATAAATAAGAAGTGTTTTAAAAACATTTGCTGAATTAAATAGAAAAATAAAGAAAAAGAAACCTGAGGCCCTGGAGATGTTTTGTCCAGGTCTTCACTGGTGGAGGAAACCTTGGGCTATGAGCATGGTTGAGTCTGGTCTGCCCAGCCGGCAGCCCCCACATCACCCTGCAAGCCCACGTGGCATGAGGGGCACCCCTAATGTACCGAACTAGACCTGCGGACCACCTACCAGACATGGAGCCTATGATAGAATCCCCTGTCCCTTAGGGCCTCTAAGCCAGGTTCCGGGATGCTGTAAATGGCCTCCCAGCACTTTACGTAACAGATACTCTACACTGCATGGACAGAAGAAATTGATCCTTTCAGGTTTACAGTTCCTAAAAGAGTTTTATAAAAATGACTTTGGGGCCAGGTGCAGTGACTCACACTTATAATCCTAACACTTTGGGAGGCCAAGTCGGGTGAATCACTTGGGGTCAGGAGTTCAAGACCAGCCTGGCGAACATGTTGAAACCCCATCTCTACTAAAAATAAAAAAATTACCCAGCGTGGTGATGCATGCCTGTAGTCTCAGCTACTTGGGAGGATGAGGCAAGAGAATCGCTTGAACCCAGGCGGAGGTTGCAGTGAGCCTGGATCACGTGCCATTGTACTCCAGCCTGGGCAACAGCGTGAAACTCTGTGTCAAAAAAAAAGGCTGGGTGTGGTGGCTCACGCCTGTAATCTGAACACTTTGGGAGGCCAACGCGGACAGATCACGAGGTCATAGATTGAGACCATCCTGGCCAACATGGTGAAACCCCATCTCTACTAAAATACAAAAAAATCAGCTGGGCGTGGTGGCGTGGGCCTATAATCCCACCTCCGAGGGAGGCTGAGGCAGTGGAATCGCTTGAACCCGGGAGGCGGCGGGTGCAGTGAGCCGAGATTGCGCCATTGCACTCCAGCCTGGTGACAGAGCAAGACTCTGTCTCAGAAACAAAAAAAAGATTTTGGTTTTCCAGACTCCAGAACAATCTTGCATCCCCATTTGAGAAATAAATTTCTTCTGGGCAGGAGAGCAGAGAAGCTGAGAGCTTGTGCTGCAGAACTAGTCACCGCCTCAGCTTACCACTGTGTGACCCTGGGCCAGTGGCTTTCCCTCTCTGTGCCTCCATTTCTTTGTCTGTATGGCAGATAACATAACAACCACCTTCTTGGATTCCTGAGAGAACCCACTGAAATGGTGCAGGTAAAGCCCCTCGTACAATGTCCAAGACTTAGATGGGCTTAGGGCTGTTGGCTTCAAGTTTTCTGAGGGACATGGGATCAGCATCCATGTCACCCCTGGAATTTTATCAGTCGCCTATTATTTACTAGCAAATGATGGTGCTCCCAGGCAAATACCCCATCCATTCATTCAATAAATACAGATCGAGAAACCGTGTGCCAAGCTTTGCTTTAGGTGTGAGAGATGCTGACGAGAACAAAAACAAGCACAACCTCCTTCCTTTTATTCAAGAAATGTCCGTGAGGCACCTACTGTGTGCCAGATACCATTCATAGTTCTCAGGACACAGCAGTGAAAGCAGACATGGCCTCTGCACCTCATAGAGGTGGCACTGAAAGGGGACAGACATTAAGAAGCAATTGTGGCCTGGGCGCCATGGCTCACGCCTGTAATCCCAGCACTTTGGGAGACCAAGGCGGGTAGATCGCCTGAAGTCGGGCGTTCAAGACCAGCCTGGCCAATATAGTGAGACCCTATCGCTACTAAAAATACAAAAATTAGCCAGGCGTGGTGGCAGGTACCTGTAATCCCAGCTACTGAGGAGGCTGAGGAGGGATACTTACTTGAACCCAGGAAGTGGAGGCTGCAGTCAGCTGAGATTGTGTCACTGCACTCCAGCCTGGGAGGCAGAGCAAGACTCTATCTCAAAAAAGAAAGAAAGAAAGAAAAAGAAACAATTATGATCAAAGCAAGCATTAGATTTTTTCCCTCACCTGATAAATTCATACCAACGCATCGATGCTGTTCATGTTCAAGATTAGAGGAGGAAATACAGAGGCATCTGTTACGTGCCTTGTTGGAGCTCAGCGCTGTCAGCCAGAGGCTGCTAAATGCATGAAAAAGTTAAACAGCAGCAGAAGGGGTGTCTTCACAAAGTTTAAGTTCAGAAGCGGGCCAGCTTTTGGGCCTATAAGCTATCAGAGGCCAATGTGTGGACACAGTGCCCACAGAGGAGTCCACAAAGCTCTCCTCTTCATCTTGCTTGAAATTTCCAGTCCAGTTTGCAGCCCCTCTCTGATGCTACCCTCGGCTCCAGGCTACCACTAATTTGGTTTCTCTCTCTCTCCAGATTTGCCTTTTCCAGACATTTAATATAAAAATAGAATTGGCCTGACGTGGTGGCTCACACCTGTAATTCCAGCACTTTGGGAGGCCTAAGTGGGCAGATCACAAGGTCAGGAGATTGAGACCATCCTGGCCAACTTGGTGAAACCCCATCTCTACTAAAATACAAAAAATTAGCCAGGCATCATGGCGGGTGCCTGTAATCCCAGCTACTCAGGAGGCTGAGGCAGGAGAATCGCTTGAACCCAGGAGGGGGAGGTTGCAGAGAGCCAAGATCGGGCCATTGCAATCTGCACTCCAGCCTGGGTGACAGAGTAAGACTCTGTCTCCAAAAAACAGAAAAGAAAAAAGAAAAGCCTGGTGTGGTGGTGCACACCTGTAGTCCCAGCTACTCAGGGAGGCTGAGCTGGGGGGACTGCTTGAGCCCGGGAGGTCGTGGCTGCAGTGAGCTCTGACTGCGCCACCGTACTCCAGCCTGGGCAACAGAATGAGATCCTGTTTCTAAATAACAATAGAATTACATGACAGAACTCTTTGGGGTGATTAAAAAATATCCTAAAACTGGATAACGGTGATGCTGGAGTATCGCTGTATATTTACTAAAAAATCATTGCATTGTACACTTAAAACAGGATAATTTTACAGTATGTAAATTATATCTTAATAAAGTTAAAAAAAAAAAAAAAAAAACTTTCAATGGCTTACTATTTATTTCACTTTGGCTGAAATCCATACTCATTTCCCGGATCCTTGCCTGCAGGATCTGGCCTTGGCCTGGCCATCCCACCTCGACCCTGCTCACCACCTCACCCCTCCCCCACGGCCCTCCTCTCTCCCCAGGTGGACCTTCCTGCTGCACCTGCCAAGCTCTTTCCCGCCTCAAGGCTCTGGCCCTGATCTGCCCACCGCTGCACCTTTTTTTCTTTCCTTCAAATCACAGTCTAAATGGGCTTGGAGAGGCTTTCCTGCCACACCTACAACACCCTTCTCTCATGGTCCTGCCCTTTGCTTCTTGCATTCATCGCATGACTGTTTCATGTCTGTTTCCCCTTGAAAATCTAAGCTCCATGAAGGCAGGGATCATAGCAATAGAGCACACACAAGGTGCTCAGCCTGCTGAACACACAAGTGATGGTAGAACTCAGATGAGGACGCTAAGAGGGGACAACGGTATCCCAGGCTGAAGAGTAGATGTGAGCAAAAAAGAAAGCCCTTGGATTCATTAGCAGCTTTGGACAGAACTGTGGATTTGGGCTGCTCTGTTCAAATGCAGAATTTCTGTGGCACTCGTTATGTGCTTAGAAAAACTTGGCAAAGGAGTAGCAAACCTCAAAGTAGGGAGAAAACCAAAGTCAGAACTTGCCAAAGACTGTCTGTTCCTGCAACTCCTAAGACAGGAGAAAAGCGCTTCTGGAGGAGGCAGGGAGTAGGCGTCAGGCCTGGGCTCCTTTGCTCGTTATTTTTAGAGACCAGTGCAAAGATCAGAAAGATATATTCCCTTCACATCAATCTATTTGCGTCAGGCCAGGTCATTTAAGCCCGTGGAAGGAGCAGTCATTTTGTACGCGGTTAAAGAAAGTGAACTAGGAGCGTCAGAGTTGCTCCCGGACCCCTTTGAGGTCCCTGAATTGTATTCGTTTCCAAAAGCAAGACGTCAGCATGGCCACGTCCTCTGTCAAAGCTCGAGTCTGGCCTACGCCTCTCTCCTAGCCCTTGGGAGCTGCTAGCAATCTTTGCATTCTTTGGCTTATGACTGCATCACCCCAATCTCCGCCTGTCTTCACATGACCCTCTTTCCTCTGTGTGTATTTGTTTCTTTTATAAGAACAACAGTCACACTGGATTCAGAGCCCACCCGACTCCACCAGTACGACCTTACCTTAACTAATCACATCTGCGAAGACCCAATTCCCAAATAAGTTCACATTCTGGGGTTCTGGTAAGGGCGTGAGTCTGGGGGAGACTCTCTCTCTCTCTCTCTCTCTCTCTCTCTCTCTCTCTAAGACGGAGTCTCTCTCTCTCACCAGGCTGGAGTGCAGTGGCTTGATCTTGACTCACTGCAACCTCTGCCTCCTGGGTTCAAGCAAGTCTCCTGCCTCAGCCTGCCAAGTAGCTGGGATTACAGGCATGCATCACCATGCCCAGCTATTTTTTGTGTGTTTTTAGTAGAGACAGGGTTTCACCATGTTGGCCAGGATGGTCTTGAACTCCTGACCTTGTGATCTACCTGCCTCGGCCTCCCAAAGTGCTGGGATTACAGGTGTGAGCCCCCATGCGCAGCCTTGGGGAACACTCTCTAACCAAGTTCACTAACCTAACCCTGATCACGCACTGGCTCAAAGGAGCAGTGGCGGGAAGCGGGGCCTGAGATCAAGCACCAGAGGTGCGGACTGTGGATGAAAAGGAGCTGGCCTGGCCCCTATACCTGTGTCCCTGCCATATCTATAGTAGTGAGGGAGAAGGAAAATAAAAATCAGTTGGGGAAAATTCCGACCTCAGAAGCGGCTTGCCTGAAAAGTCACAGCAACTGGCAAAATTAAACCTGCACACAGATAAGCAGACAGGGTCCCATGCAGAAGCCCTTTGTTCTTTGTAAAACTACTAGGCTGCCAGGAAAAAGTGTCCTCCCCTTTTCAGGCACATACACAGTGGGCTCCACGGAAACTGGCACAGGGAGGAGGGGGCTCACCTAAAACAAACCCACAGTTACACAAACAAGAGAAGCAGCACTTTGTGCTTGCCTAGAGACACACCCACAGCTGCACAAGGGGAGCTGCACAAGCAGCTTTACTGATACACTACTCAGTTACAGTGAGGAGAGCAGTTTCTCATAAAAGTTTTTTGCGACCAGGCACAGTGGCTGACACCTGTAATCCCAGCACTTTGGGAGGTCGAGGCAGGCAGATCACCTCAGGGTGAGGAGTTAGAGACCAACCTGGCCAACATGGTGAAACTTAGTCTCTACTAAAAATACAAAAATGAGTGGGGCATGGTGGCACGCACCTATAATCCCAGCTACTGGGTGTAAGGTCATTTAGGCTAACAGTACCATAGACTGCATGACCCTTCATCTCCCTCCCTGCCTGTAAAAACCGCCCTAAACTGTAACTTCTGTCACTTTCCACTGCCCACCCAAAACCTATAAAACCAACTCCTATCCCATCACCCTCCGCTGACTCTCTTTTTGGACTCAGCCCGCCAGCACAGGGGTGAATAAACAGCCATGTTGCTCAAACAAAGCCTGTTTGGGGGATCTCTTCATTCAGAGCGTGCATTTTAACACTCAGGAGGCTGAGGCAGGAGAATCGTTTCAACCCGGTGAGGTGGAGGTTGCAGTGAGCTGAGATCGTACCACTGCAGCCCAGCCTGGGCAACAAGAGCAAAACTCCGTCTCAAAAAATATATACATATATATTTTGTATTCAGCTGTAATCTGACAATCCACTCAGACATCCCTCTCCACTTCGGAGAGCTTTCTTCTTTCCCATATTAAACATTTGCTCCAACCCCATCCTGGTGTCCATGCTCCTTAATTTTCTTGGAGGTAGGACAAAGAACCCTGGGTACTAGTTCAGACAAGGAGAAACTGCTACATTAAGGTGCACTGGCAAGACTGCAACAGTATCAGGCCAACTAGACTTGCCATGGCTCCTGGAGTGGCCTATGCACTGTGCCAGCACCAAATCGTCACCTAACCCTGGACCCTGCACTGGGACAAGAGGCCTAAAGAGACTAAGCCTCTCAGAGGAAGCCTGAAGCACATGCTACAAAATAAACTGGATTCTACACTCAGGGCCAGCTTCATGGGCTCACTCAGAAGGTACCTGACTTGCTGTAACCATTTGCTCTGGCCATCTTGAAATTCTTAAAAGTTTTCCGGTTTTTTTAGCAAGCGTCCCCACGTCTTCATTTTGCACTGAGTCCCACAAACTATGTAGCTGGCCTGCCTTCAAAAATGTCAAGGTCATAAAAGACAAAAGGCTAAGGAAGGTTCCAGATTAAAGGTGATCAATGAGACATGGTAACTAAAAGCAACTCCTGGATTACAGGGTCGGAGGCAGGGAGTGGGATAGCTATAAGACCCCCGGCCAAAAAAAAAAAAAAAGACATTATAGGGACAATTGCCAAAATTTCAAGGTTAGCTATGGATGAGATCACATAACGGCGTCACTGGGAAATGTCTTAATATTATTTGCCCTGTGGTTAAGAAAATGCCCTCGTTCTTAGGAGATGCATAGTGAGGTATGGGGGAAAGAATCATGATGTCTGCAACTTGGTTGCAATTGGTTCAGGAAAAACAAAGTACAATTGATTAAGTAAATAGGACAATCTTAAACAATTGCTAAACATGAATAAAATTTCTACGGGAGTTCTTGATACTCTCCTTACAACTTCCTGTAGGTCTGAGATTACATCAAGATAAAACGTCACCTGTCCCCCCGCCAAAAAGAGCACTGGCAATTCAGTCCGAGCTGAAAGCGGCCACCCCGGGTCACGTGAGGCGAGCCCACGTGACCCGACGCCCGGGTCCAACATGGCGGCCTCCACGGGTCGCTGGTTTGTCCTCCGGCTTGCGCTACTCGGCTTCTTCGGGGAGGCGTCCGGCGGCCTCGGCTCAGGGTGAGTGCAGCTCCCGGGGCAAGCCTGGTTCGGGGGGGGAGTCCCCCCTGTCTTCTGAGCTCACGAGGACAGCCCCTCGAGCTCACGCCCGCCCGTCCCCGCAGGGCCTCCCGCGACGACGACTTGCTGCTGCCCTATCCACGCGAGCGCGCGCGCCTGCCCCGGGACTGCACACGGGTGCGCGCGGGCAGCCGCGAGCACGAGAGTTGGCCTCCGCCCCCCGCGACCGCAGACGCCGGCGGCCTGGCCCTGCGCACCTTCGTGTCGCACTTCGGGGACCGCGCGGTGGCCGGCCACCTGACCCGGGCCGTTGCGCCCCTGCGCACTTTCTCGGTGCTGGAGCCCGGCGGGCCCGGCGGCTGCGCGGCGAGACGACGCGCCACCGTGGAGGAGACGGCGCGGGCGGCCGGCTGCCGAGTCGCCCAGAACGGCGGCTTCTTCCGCATGAACACGGGCGAGTGCCTGGGGAACGTAGTGAGCAACGAGCGGCGGGTGAGCAGCTCCGGGGGGCTGCAGAACGCGCAGTTCGGGATCCGCCGCGACGGGACCCTGGTCACCGGGTGAGGAGGCAGGGAGCCCGGTGCTGTCGAGGGCAGAGGGGCCGAGATATGGGTTGTCGCCGTGCCTCGGTGCTCGTCACTTAACCAAGCTGAGCCTCTGTTTCCTCATCTGCAGAATGGGGATAGGAATCGCTTCCTTGCAGACTTTATTCATCATCCAGGATCATTGAGCACTTGCTTGTATGAGGCAATGTGCTGCGCCCTGGTACGATATTAGTGAACTACACACAGTCTTTGCCTTAACAGACCTCCCCCATTACTAGAAAAATCAACAAAAGCCAGGTAAATCCCTGACATACATTCTGATCGCTGTGTGTGCAGCAAAGCAACCATCGGGGTGAAACGGTTGTAAAGACAGTGTTGATTTTAGGGAGGGTGATCTGGAACAGGCCTCTCCGAGGTGATCTTTGAGTTGAGACTTGAAGATTAATCACTAAGTCAGCCAAGGTCAGAACTGGAGGAGGAGCATTTCAGTCCAAAGGAACCCCAAGTACAAAGGCTCAGAGGTGCAGGGGGCTTCTGTGTGCGTGAGAGACTGAAAAAGGAGCGAAGTGTCAGATATCAAATCAGCAAGACTGATGATTTGAATTGTTTTAATTTATTTCCGACTGGGCGCGGTGGCTCACGCCTGTCATCCCAACACTTTGGGAGGCCAAGGAAAGTGGATTACCTGAGGTCAGGAGTTCGAGACCTGCCTGGCCAACATGGCGAAACCTCCTCTCTACTAAAACTACAAAAATTAGGTTGGGAGCGGTGGCTCACCCCTTTAAACCCAGCACTTTGGGAGGATGAGGTGGGCGGATCCCCAGGTCAGGAATTCAAGACCATCCTGGCCAACATGGTGAAACCCTGCCTTTACTAAAAATACAAAACATTTGCTGGGTGTGGTAGCAGGCACCTGTAATCTCACCTGCTTGGGAGGCTGAGGCAGGAGAATCACTTGAACCTGGGAGGCGGATGTTGCAGTGAGGTGAGATTGCACCATGGCACTCCAGCCTAGGCAACAGAGCGAGACTCCGTCTCAAAAAAAAAAAAAAAAAAAAAAATTAGGCATGGTGGTGGGCACCTGTAATCCCAGCTACTCGGGAGGCTGAAGCAGAAGAATTGCTTGAACCCAGGAAGTGTAAGTTGCAGTGAGCAAAGATAGCGCCATTGCATTCCAGGCTGGGCAACAAGAGTGAGAATCAGTCTCAAAAAACAAACAAAAAAATTATTTGATGATGTCAAAGCTTGTTCTGATCCTGAGTGGAACCAGGTGGGAGAGATCAATGGCAAAACGAGGAAGCCAATGCAGAGGGCGTGACTGGGATCAGGTGATAGTTGGGCTGAATATGGCCTGGAGATTGAGGGCCGTAGATGGATTTGAGCTCTGTTGGGGAATGGTTGTTTCTACTTAATGAAACTTAGACTGTTTACAAAGGTGCATGGGGATCGTATTGTAAGAACCCTGTCTGGCTTCAGCTCTGACCACAGGGAGATTGCTAGGGCTGAAATTGTCTCAGCCACACTCAGGCCCCAACATGCTCTGGGGCAGGAGGGGGACATCTAGCCGCCAGGCTGGGATGGCCAAGGGGAAGGAACCTAACTCCCCGCAGCCGCCCCTGCTGGTGAGTGAGCTTCCCACCTTCCTTGGGTCAGGTACCTGTCCGAGGAGGACGTGCTGGACACTGAGAACCCGTTTGTGCAGCTGCTGAGTGGTGTCGTGTGGCTGATCCGTAATGGGAGCATCTACATCAACGAGAGCCAAGCTGCCGAGTGCGACAAGACACAGGAGACAGGTTGGACGGGGAGGCTGTTGGCAACAGCGCTCTTGAGAACCAGGACCCGTGGGCTGGGGGGAGCTGTTAAGTCTTTCAACAAGTTTTTATCGAGCAGCTACTTTGTGCCTAACACTATTCTGGGTTCTGGGGATTCATGAGGATGAAGACAGGCTTTTATGGAATATGTAAGAATGAAAATAGTGGTAGAATATGCTAAAAAGAATTGGTAAGTGCTCAGGAAGAAAAATAAAGTTGGAGGAAAGGGGAGAGATGGGGACAGGAGCTATAGGCACAGGAAGAGAAGAGTGAAGAGAAAAACATCTTCATGGATCTGCAACATCAGCATGGCCCAGGAGCTTGTTCCAAAGCCCCACCCACCTCAGACCTGCAGATTCAGAGGCAAGGGTCAAGAGTCTGTTTTAACAGGCCTCCGTGGTGATTCTGATGGACGCTCAAGGTTCAGTACCACTGGGATGCAGAATACTGGGGTGGGGACAGGATACCATGGCACTGATGTGGGCATGGGCTGTTTTAGAGTCGGCAGTAAGCTGGGTGTGGTGGCTCACACCTGTAATCCTAGCACTTTGGGAGACCCAGGTAGGAGCATCCCTTGAGCCCAGGAGTTTAAGACCTACCTGGGCAACATAGTGAGATCCACCTCCAACAAAAAAATAAAAAATGAGCCAGACTTGGTGCTGTGTGCCTACATGTACTCGCAGCTATTTGGGAGGCTGAGGTAGGAGAATTGGTTGGACCCCAGAGGTGGAGGTTGCAGTGAGCCAAGATCGCACCACTGCACTCCATCCTCGGTGACACAGCAAGACTCTGTCTTGAAAAAAAAGAGAGTGAGCAGTGAAGGAAGGCCTCACTAAGCAGGTGATCTGACAATGGAACAAGCCGGGGAAGAGCTAGAGAAAAGCACAGTTCCCAGCCAGAGGGAAAAGGACATGCAGAGCGGCTACCGGGTGGTGAGTGGTTGCCCGGGAGCTGAGGCAGGAAGAGGAAGAGGCTGGGGAGGGCATGCTGGCCCTTTGGACCTTGTTCTGAGAATGTGGGAAACCATGAGAGGGGTCTTCATCTGGAGGCCGCTCAGCTTGGTTTCCCTGTAAGAGGAGCCCTGCTGACTGCCCTGAGGAGACTGGAGCGTGCAGACAGGAGGCAGGGAGACGAGTGGGGAGGCTGCTGTGCTTCCCAGGGAGATACCTCGTAGCTCAGACCAGTGGGAAGTGGAGTTCGGCCAAAGGCAGGAGGCCTCCCAAGGGGCTGGTAATCAGCCAGGCTGCTTCTCCTTCAGGTTCCTTCAGCAAATTTGTGAATGTGATATCAGCCAGGACGGCCATCGGCCACGACCGGAAGGGCCAGCTGGTGCTGTTTCATGCAGACGGCCAAACGGAGCAGCGTGGGTGAGTCCTGGGAGCTGAGGACCCCCAGCCAGGGCGCAGTCCTGCTTGCAGGAACACTGACCCAACCACAGCCACCCTTCTAACTCTACCTGCTTTCCAGGATATTCACAGCTATATGCACCCCTACCCAGAGGCCCCCCTCCCCCCCCCCGCCCTCCTACGGGATGAGGGTCCTGAGATCTTTCTCAATTCAAAAAACTCATCATCTCCAGCTTTAGGCCTCACCTCTCCTGAGCCCTGGTTGGGATACAAGGATGTGGTCACAAAGTTAGCAGGGAAAAGACCTTGGTTCCAGTCCCAGCTCAGCCATCCTGTGTTGTAGACAACTCACTCAGCCTCTCTGCGTCGCATTTCCATCCTCTGTAAACAGTGGGTTGGTTTGCTCTGGCTGCATAACTAGCACAGATTTAGCAGCACTTCATTGGGAATGTCCTTTTCTTTGTTTCTTTCTTTTTTTGAGACTGTGACTCACTCCGTCACTCAGGCTGGAGTGCAGTGGTGCAATCTCAGCTCACTGCAACCTCCACTTCTTGGGTTTAGGCAATCCTCCCACCTCAGCCTCCCAAGTAAATGGGATTATAGGCACCTGCCACCACACCCGGCTAATTTTTGTGTTTTTAGTAGAAACGGGGTTTCAACACGTTGGCCAGGCTGGTCTCAAACTCCTGACCTCAGGTGATTCACCCGCCTCGGCCTCCCAAAGTTCTGGGATTACAGGCATGAGTCGCTGCGCCTGGTTAGTTTTTGTATCTGTAGTAGAGGCACGGTTTCAGCATGCTGGCCGGGCTGGTCAACTCGGAAGGTTCTATGTTGAGGGTATCCCACGGACAAAACCAAGATGCTGATCGGGCAGCATTCTTCTCTTATCTGGGAAAAGATCCTCTTGTTTAGATTATTGGCGAAATCCACGTCCCCTCAGTTGTGAGACTGGAGTTTTGGCTTCCCTGCTGGCCACCGTCTGGGGCCTCAGCTCCTTCACACTGCCCAGCTCCTTCCCACGTGTGTCCCCTCCCCAACTTTTCTGGCTACCCTCTCGTCCCCCTCGTATTTCAAACCTCACTTGCTCTTCTACCACCAGCCAGTTCTCTGTGTTTAATGGCCCCTGTGATTCCGGTGGCCCCACCCAGATCCTCCAGGCCATGTCCCCTCCCTTAAGGTACCTGTGCCGAATAACTGCACAGGCATGGGTGTGATCTCATGTGTTCACAGCTTTCAGGGACTAGGGGGAGACATGTTTAGGGGCGGGGACCCCTTAGCAGCTTGCCTGCACTCTGGGTGTGACGCTGTGCCCTGTGGAGGGCAAAGGAGTTAAGTTGGAAACAATGGTGGGCGCTTTGTGCCGCAGCGTCAATCTTTGGGAGATGGCGGAGTTCCTGCTGAAACAGAATGTGGTCAACGCCATCAACCTGGATGGGGGCGGTTCTGCCACCTTCGTGCTCAACGGAAGCTTGGCCAGTTACCCGTCAGATCACTGGTAAGCACGTGAGAGCCCGCCTTCGTGACAGCTGCAGTTCAGGTCTGCCCCAGCCTGTCTCATTCAGCCAGCAGAGTGTCTGCTTTGTGCCAGGCCCCTGGGGGATTCAAGAGAAGTTGCTGCAGCCCCTCCCCAAGGATGCTAGTTCTACCCAGGCCTGGGAACAGGAGTCAGCTGGTCAGCAAAGACCTCTCTGACAAAAACACAGAAGAACTGAGAGCTGAAGGAGGTAGTAGCTGAGTGGAGTGAGAGAGCCTTCCGGCAAAGGGCACCACATGTGCAAAGGCCCAGGGCTGGTGGGGATTATAGGGAGCGGAAGAACCTATAAAAGGCTGGAGAGGGCCAGGCACAGGGGCTCACACCTGGAATCCCAGTGCTTTGGGAGGCCGAGGTGGGAGGATCGCTTGAGCCCAGGAGTTCAAGACCAGCCTGGGTAGCATGATGAGACCCCATCTCTACAAAAAAAAATTTAAAAACTTAGCTGGGCATGGTGGTGCACACTTGTAGTCCCAGCTGCTCAGGAGGTTGAGGTGGAAGGATGGAAATACTTCATCTCAAAGCCAGGTAGGTAGGTAGGTAGGTAGATAGGTAGATAAGGTAGATGGGTGGGTGGGTGGATGAATGGAAGGAAGGAAGGATGGATGGATGGATGGATGGATGGATGGATAAGGTAGGTAGGTAGGTAGGTAGATTAGGTAGGTAGGTAGGTAGGTAGGTAGATGGAGTAGGCAGGTAGGTAGATAGGTAGTTAGATAAATGGACGGATGGATAGGTAGGTAGATGAGGTAGGCAGACAGATAGGTAGGTAGATAGATAAGGTAGGTAGGTAGATAATTGGTTGGATGGATGGATGGATGGAAGGATGATGGATTAGGTAGGCAGATACATAGATAAGGTAGTTAGGTAGATAATTGGATGGATGGATGGATAGATAGGTAGGTAGTTAAGGTGGGTAGGCAGGCAGGCAGACAGATAGATAGGTAAATAGATAAGATAGGCAGGCAGGTAGGGAGGGAGGGAGGTAGACAGAAGAGAATGTAGAGAGGGGCTTGGGGGGCATCCATGGGAGAGTTGAGGGGCCGTCTGGGGGTGGCTTGTTCTCACATACTCCTCTCTGCAGCCAGGACAACATGTGGCGCTGTCCCCGCCAAGTGTCCACCGTGGTGTGTGTACACGAGCCCCGCTGCCGGCCACCTGACTGCCATGGCCATGGAACCTGCGTGGACGGCCACTGCCAGTGCACCGGGCACTTCTGGCGAGGCCCCGGCTGCGGCGAGCTGGACTGCGGCCCATCTAACTGCAGCCAGCATGGACTGTGCACAGATAGTGAGTTGGGGCTCCGGGTAGGGGGCTCTGGCCGGCCCTGCGTTGCCCGGGCCCTCACCTGGCCTGCCCGGTCTTATCTTGTCAGCTGGCTGCCGCTGTGATGCCGGATGGACGGGGTCCAACTGCAGTGAAGGTAGGAGCCGCCATACCACCGTGGATGGGGAGACGGTGGCCCCGCGGTCTCCACTCCTCTCCTGCCGCCTCTGTCCCCTCCTTCTGGTCTGGGAACTGCTTGCCTCTTGTCTCCTGCCCCTGCCTCGCCTGCATATAATTGCGTAATTCCCCTGCGGCTGCTGTGGCCCATTCCACAAAGGGCTTGGCTAAAACAAGGACCCCTGGGCTTTGGCTCCAGGCCCACCTCAAATCCAGGGTGATCTCATCTTGAGATCCTAACTGAAGTCCCTCTGCAAAGATTCTGCTTCCAAATAAGGTCACATTCAGGGGCGAGCCCAGGGAGGCAGGCGGTGCTTTGCCTTTAGCCCAGCTCTACATGCATGGGGCAGAGCGGGTATCCTGCCCTGTCCAGAAAGGTTCTGACGCCGGAGGCCCCGACTTCCCTTCTCCCATCTCCTCTCCATAGAGTGTCCCCTTGGCTGGCACGGGCCGGACTGCCAGAGGCCTTGCAAGTGTGAGCACCAGTGTCCCTGTGACCCCCAGACTGGCAACTGCAGCATCTCTAGAGGTATCTGCCCCTCCCAGGGGAGGGGGTGTGGGCAGACACTCCTGCTCCGGCCTCTCCAGCCTGTCTCTTGTTTCTTGTAGTAAAGCAGTGTCTCCAGCCACCTGAAGCCACCCTGAGGGCGGAAGAACTCTCCTTTTTCACCAGGTAGGTGCCTCTGTGGGAGCTGGGACCAGAGTGGGAGGAATTCCCTTCTCTCCCCGTCCCTTCCCCTGTGAGGTCTGCCTCTGCCCAGGACTGAGCAAAGCTTTAGAAAGTGTGGTCTTGGTACCCAGCTGGTATTTCCTGATGTAGGCCTGGGGACAGTCACAGCTGCTGCTGGCAGCCACAGGACAATCTAGGAAGATGGTGAGAAGGGCCCCAGGGTACCACCCTGCTGAGACTGATCGGGGAAGTCTGAGGTGTGCGTTTCCCCAGCCCAAAGACTCAGGACTGACTTTCTCAGCTCCCGGTGCAGAGACCCACAGACCTGAGGTGCTCGCGTCATCTCTCAAGCACCCTGGTACCCTTGGGCCTGGATTGGTGATTTTCTGTTTTCTAGTGCAGTGGGTCTCGAACTGGATTCCCCAGAGAACTTATTAAAAGAGATGGCTGGGCCCCGCCCCCAGAGTTTCTGCAGCCTGGAAATCAGCGTTTCTGACACCATGCCAGGTGAAGCGGAGGCTGCTGGTCCCAGGACCCCACTTTGACAACCCCTGTTCTGGTGGTTCTCACCTCTGATAGCCCAGTCCCAGTGCCTGGGCCCTCCCCAAACCCTGGCAGCGGGAACTCGGCCTGGGTATAAACAAAAAGCCTCCTGGGCGTTGTCCTAGAGCTCCCGGAGCGCCCTCGGAACGGCAGATTCCAGGCCCCTCCCAGAGATCCTGGTAAATCTGGGGTGAGGCCCAGAGCTGCCCATGCCCGGAGAAAACGCCCTGAAGTGCTCAGTTTGAAAATCTACCAGGGCAGGGACACATGTTTAAGGCACCTCCAGGCCTTAAATTCTGGCTCCTCCCAGTGTCAGGCTTTGTGCCTCGCTGCCCTGCAGGTCTGGGAGACCGTGGGGGCCCAGCTTCGGGCCCAGCCCCTGAGCTCTGTGTGAGTGTTTGCTTTTACAGTGAGGGCCTTTGCCCAAGATACATAGGAAGGAAAAAGACATCATTGAAAGCCCCTGCCCTTGTCCTGCCAGCTCCCTGCTTTAGGGGAACAGAGACCAGTTCTCCCCACTCTGTCTGCTTCGGGGGCTTTGGAGCAGAGCCCAGGGCCTCTGAGTGCCCAGCCTGTGTTGTCAGCATTCCCCTGGAGCTCAGAATGCAAACTGGGCTAGATGAGCTCCCAGCATGGGGGCAGGGTGTTTTCTCACTCTGTCACCCAGGCGGAAGTGCCGTGGTACAATCATAGCTCACCATGATCCTCCTGTCCCAGCTTACCGAGTAGCTAGGACGACAGACACATGCCCCCACGCCTGGCTAATTTTATTTTTTACTGTTTTTTAGAGATGGATCTTGCTATGTTACAAAGATGAGGTGTACAGTCCTGGGCTCAAGCGATCCTCCCGCCTTGGCCTCCCAGCCCCCTTGCCCAGCCTCTGGCTGTGTTTTATTTGGCTTACACAATTTTAAAAAATTTAAAATATATTAGCAGCATCTGAACATCAGTAGCATTCACATTTTTAAAACTTTTTTTTTTTTAAGACAGAGTCTGCCTCCCAGGTTCAAGGGATTCTTCTGCCTCAGCCTCCTGAGTAGCTGGAATTACAAGTGCCCAGCTAATTTTCATATTTTTAGTGGAGATGGAGTTTCGCCATGTTGGCCAGGCTGGTCTTGAACTCTTGACCTCAAGTGATCTGCCTGCCTACTAAAAATACGAAAATTAGCCAAGCGTGGTGGCTCCAGCCTGTAGTCCGAGCTATTCAGGAGGCTGAGGCAGGCGAATCTCTTGAACTCAGGAGGTGAAGGTTGTAGTAAGCTGAGATCATGCCACTGCACTCCAGCCTGGGTGACAGAGCAAGGCTTATATATGTATAGAGAGAGAGAGGGTGGGGGAATATACATATATAAAATATGTAATATATGTAATATATATAGTATATGATATATACTATATATGTAATACATTTACATTACGTAATGTATACTATATATGATCTATATATAATATATACTATATAATATATGATCTATATATATAATATAAATCACATATATAGTATATCATGTGTAATATGTATTATATTACATATAAGTATGGTATAGGAACCACATATGTAACATATGTACTATATATTACATATATAATATAGATATTAGGAGATGGGGCAGCACAGACCTGCATTGTACATCATGACTGCCTCTGCTGTTCCCTGAACTTGTGTTAAATGTGGCCTCGTCCCCACCTAGTCTGTTTCGCTCATGCCATTCCCTGTGTGGTCCCTGAAGGCACCTGAGTGAGTGCTCTCTGTGCTGGGCGGAGCAGGGAAGCCCCTCCAGCGTTCCCCCAGCCCCGAGTCCACCCGGCAGCCCCCGCCTGGGGCTTCTCTCCTTCTGTCTGCAGGACCACCTGGCTGGCCCTCACCCTGGTGCTCGCCTTCCTCCTGCTGATCAGCACCACAGCAAACCTGTCCTTGCTCCTGTCCAGAGCACAGAGGAACAGGCGCCTGCGTGGGGACTACGCCTACCACCCACTGCAGGAGATGAATGGGGAGCCTCTGGCCACAGAGAAGGAGCAGCTGGGGGGCACCCACAACGCCTTCAAGGACTGAAGCCTCAAGCTGCCCGGGCTGGCACGTCTCGAAGGCTTGTTTCCCCACGGTCCAGCTTCTGCAGGGGAAATGTCCAGGCCCCTGGCATGGACCATCTGGGTGTCCTCAGCCCCGGCGCTGCAGCCAAGTTCCTGATAGCACTTGTGCCTCAGCTCCTCACCTGGCCACCTGCCGGGGCACCTGTGACCCTAGCAATACCATGCGCCCCGAGAGACTGAGCCTCCTGCTTCCTGCCTGCCTGTGTCTGCTGCCGAGAAGCCTGTGCCCGGGAGGGCCGCTGCACTGCCAAAGAGGCTCCCTCTTCCTGGGGAAAGGGGCTGCTCGCAAACTGAACTCAGTGACCAAATCATGACAAAACAACACATCGTCGCCGGCACCCTGGCTGGGGTGGAAGGGACGAGTCTGCCCTCCCGGCTGTGACACAGGACCCCTTTTCTACAGACCTCATCACTGGATTCGCCAACTCAAATTGGATTTCCCGTCATGGGAAGCTCCTTGAAAGAAGGGATGGGGGGTGAAATCATGTTTACAGACCTATTTTGTCATCCTGCTGCCAAGATTTTTTTAATCACTTGAATAAATTGATACAGTAAAAGGAGTCACCAGGTGGTGTCTGGATTCTGCATCATGGACTTCGGGGCACTGCTGGGGCTTAGCCGCGGGGGCTTATCCTGAAACAGAGGTCACCACGGCGGCCGCAAGCCAAGTCCTGCTCCCTGCTTGTTTAAGCCAGTGCTTCTCAAACTTTCCTATGCCACAGGTCATAAGGAGATCTTGTTAAAATGCAGACTGGGGCCTCAGGTGAGGCCAGCAGTTCATTTCCAGCAAGCTCGCAGGCAGTGCTGATGCTTCAGGTCTCTCAGGGTCTTGCTCTGTTGCCCCAGCTGGAGTGCAGTCGTGCAATCTTGGCTCACTGCAGCTTCGACCTCCTGGGCTCAAGTGGTTCTCCTGCCTCAGCCCCACAAGTAGCTGGCATTACAAGCACATGCCACCATGCCTAGCTAATTTTTAAAAATGTTTTACAGAGAAGGGGTCTCACTGTGTTGACTAGGCTGGTCTTGGATTCCTGGCCTCAAATGATCCTCCTTCCTCGGCCTCCCAAAGTGCTGGGATTACAGGTTCGAACTACTGCGCCCAGCCCCTGACCATACTTTGAATGATCAGGGTTTGGCTTTTCCTCACAGTGTTTTTATGGAATTTAAATTAGTTACCCATGTTTAAAAGTCAAGAGATTTAAAAATTAAGGGCCGAGTGCAGTGGCCCACACCTGTAATCCCAGCACTTTGGGAGGCTGAGGTGGGCGGATCACCTGAGGTCAGGAGCGTGAGATCAGCCTGGCTAACACGGCAAAACCCTGACACTACTAAAATTACAAAAATTAGCCGGGTATGGTGATGGGCTCCTGTATTCCCAGTTACTCGGGAGGCTGAGGCAGAAGAATCACTTGAACCTGGGAGGTGGAGGTGGTAGTGATCTGAGATCATACCACTGCACTCCAGCCTGGGAGACAGAGTGAGACTCCACCTCAAAAAATTGAAGTCCAGAGATTAACAAAAACTCCAGATTGCTGGTTTCTCTTTAAAGATCTGGCAGCGGCCAGTTGCAATGGCTCATGCCTGTAATCCCAGCACTTTGTGAGGCTGAGGCAGGTGGATCATGAGGTCAGGAGATCAAGACCAGCCTGACCAACATGGTGCAACCCATCTCCACTAGAAATATAAAAATTAGCCAGGCGTGGTGGCAGGTACCTGTAATCCCAGCTACTCGGGAGGCTGCAGCAGGAGAATGGCTTGAACCCAGGAGGTGGAGGTTGTAGTGAGCTGAGATAGCACCGCTGCCCTCCAGCCTGGCCAACAGAGCGAGACTGTCTCAAGAAAAAATCTAGCAGCTCTGGTGGGTACTTGCACAAGTCACCAGGCCCGCCCAGATTCAGGGAGAGGGGAAACGGGCTCTACCTCTTAAGAGGCACTGCAAAGTCAGGCACCTTAGAATCACTCAGGCGTCTTCCTAAGATCAGTTCCTAAGCTGGGCTGCAGATCCTGAAATCTACAGGGATCACTCTCAGTCTGAGGCCATGGGTGCGATGATGACCGTCCTGAAATGAGCCTTGACCTGAGAACCGTGACCTCTGAGGGAACATCTTTGTCCTCTGCTGTGCTGGCAGCTAAATTGGAAAAGGGACAGTACCATGCACTGGAATCCAAGCCCAGAGGCAGCAGTATCTGAAGAGGGGCCTGTCACATCATGGTAGAGGGGTCCCAGGTCAGGTGACTCAAACATGCTGAGTAGTGTGAGTCCCGGGTCAGCCAGTTAGAGCCCACCCTGGAACTTCTGCTGCAGCTAGAAGAAAACTCTCTCTGCTGGGATTATCTAACTTCCAAGGTGTGGACCACAAGGAGGAGGAAGGGAAACCAACTCTTTTCCAATGTGGAGAAGACCTGATCAGAACCAAGAGGTGGAGAGGGAGAGCCAGTATGGAAATGGACTAAACCGAGAGTGAGGGACACCATGATTTGAATGCCTGGATCCAGCTATACCTGAAGCTAAATCATTCTTGGACTTCTTAATTACATGGACTCATAAATTCCCATTTTTGCTTGAGGCAATTTGTATTGGGTTTTGGGGGTGTACCACAACCCAAAACATGTGACACTTATACTGTTAAAGGAGAGGCACATTTAGGGGCTCAGGCATTTCGATTTTGGACTGCAGAGCTTAGATAGGACATGGAGCAGGAGGCAGAAGTGTGCGAGACTCCAGTACCTACCTGTGGTGGGGGGGACACAGATACACAAGAGCTGAAGTCATCAAGCTGCAGGCAAGCTAGCTGGGGAGTCACATGCTCCAATCCCAGCAGTGTGAGCGTCCCCTCCGCGACCCACGGGTGACTGAAGACCCCCAGGTACAGCCACGGGGGTCGTGGAGTGCAGGCTGAAGTCTCGGCAGCCCAGCTGGGAACCCTGAGGGTTCCAGGTGCTGGGCTGTCGCCATGGTGACACAGCTGCTGGGGTGCTCTGCACAGAACTTGACTATTCAGTGGGGGGGCTTTCAAGGACTCTTAGGGGCCCCAAAACAAAGGACATTCGTGTGTGTGTCCTGAGTTTTCATGGGATTTTCCAAGGAGTCTGTGTCTGGAAAAAAAACATCTTGGCTCAGGGGCTTCAAACTGTGCTTTTTGCTAGCTTGGGCAACATGGTCCTGCCTCTACAAAAAATGCAAAAATTAGGAGGGGTGGCGCATGCCTGTGGTTCCAGCTATTCTGAGGCTGAGGTGGGAGATCGCTTGAGACCGAGAGGTTAAGGCCGCAGTGAACCATGGTCATGCCACTGCACTCCAGCCTGGGTGACAGAGACCCCATCTCCAAAACAAAATGTGATTTTTGGAGACCTGCATTCCTCCAAAATGCGTTGTGGGGCACTGGGCACTAAGGGAGGCAGGGAAGTGGGCAGGGAGAAGTTGATGGCTGCAGCCACTGACGTCCCTGGAGGTCCTGGTTCCTTTCCTCTCAGCCCTCCCATCTCCCACAGCAGCTGCTTGCGTCCAGCCCGGCTCCACAGAGGTCCCAGGGGCCTGCGCCCCAAGAACTGATCCCAGAGACAGCCTCTGGGCCACGGGGAGCGCTGCGTGTGTTTTGCCCACTCTGGAGCTGTGGCTGAGACAGGCATCATCAGCACCCCACAGCTCAGGCCTGATCCCAGCTCCCGCCCACCCTCCACAGCTCTGTCTTCCCCCACAGAGCTGTTCTTTCTCGACACCTGCCATACCCACGAGTCAGCTGGCTGTTCCTTTGAAACCCGTCGCCCACAGTTCCAGAGAAATCCACGGAAGAGTCGCCACCCGTGAGCACATGCAAGTGCAAGCCGCCTCCTCTCCCCTGATGAGCTGTGCGGAGCAGGACTGGGTGGCAGAAGCTGGGTGGACAGATGAGCCTTGCACCATCACCCAAAAAACCACACCTGCCCTGCTCTCACAAGCGGCAACCCCAGCCACCAGCTCCAGAACGAAGGCTTTTCAGAGTCCGAGGATCTGTGTGGCAGCCAGCTCCATTCTCTGTGCCCCGAGAGACCTCAAGGGAAGGACAGGTAGCACCCTGGACAGGGTCCAACACACACTTCTGACGTCAGGACTGTGGCTGTCTTGGGATGTAGCTCTCCGGGACACCAGGTCTGGCACTGTGGTAAACCCCAGGGGTCAGGGAAGAGCAGCCCAAGAGAGATGGACACCAGGGCCCTCACTTTCACGTGGATACCTGGCAGATAAATTCCCAGCAGTGCTGAGCAGGCCCAGAGATCTTCATATCTGTTTAATGCAGATATAACTGTGTATCTGGTTA
This sequence comes from Cheracebus regulus, assembly GCA_963574635.1. Classification (NCBI taxonomy): domain Eukaryota; kingdom Metazoa; phylum Chordata; class Mammalia; order Primates; family Pitheciidae; genus Cheracebus; species Cheracebus regulus. Next base: position 102,359 of record CAUYQU010028977.1, on the reverse strand, counting down.
TCTATTGTGTGCATACATAATAAGTTGAATAGCATGCCTCAAAATTTATGTGTGTCTAGAACCTTAAAATGTGACCTCATTTAGAAATAAGATTTTTTTGTTTTTTTTTTGAGATAGAGTCTTGCTCTGTTGCCCAGGCTGGAGTGCAATGGCAAGATCTCAACTCACTGCAACCTCTTCCCTGCTGTGTTCAAACGATTCTCCTGCCTCAGCCTCCTGAGTAGCTGGGACTACAGGCACACGCCATCACACCCAGCTAATTTTTGTATTTTTAGTAGAGATGAGGTTTCACCATGTTGGTCAAGATGATCTCAAACTCCAAACCTCATGATCCACTAGCCTCGGCCTCCCAAAGTGCTGGGATTATAGGCATGAGCCACCATGACTGGCCTGAAATAAGATCATTGCATATGTAATTAGTTAAGGATCTCAAGATGTCATACTGGACCTAGGATGGGTCCTAAATCCAATGACTGGTGTCCTTATAAGAAGGTGAGACCCAGAGAGGGAGGAAGTCTGTATGACAGTGGAGGCAGAGATTGAAGTGATGCGACCACGGGCCACAAGATGCCACCAGGAACCAGAAGAGGCAAAGGGGCCTCCCGTACAGCCTTCAGAGGGAGCAGGATCCTGCCCCCACGTTGATTCCGGACTTCCAGCCCCCAGAACTGTGAAAGAATACATTCCTGTTGTTTTAAGCTACTAAGTGTGTGATAATTTGTCACAGTGACCCTAGAAAGCTGATACAGTATATTTCTGCTTTATATGTAAAAATTATAGGCCAGGCACAGTGGCTCATGCCTGTAATCCCAGCACTTTGGGAGACCGAGGCAGGCAGATGACCTGAGGTCAGGAGTTCACTGCACTCCAGCCTGGGAGACAAGAGCAAAACTCCATCTCAAAAAAAAAAAAATTGTGATCCTCCCTCACATGGCCCAATAATATAACTTGAGATCCTTAACTAATTACATCGGCAAAAACCTTATTTCCAACCGAGGTCACATTCTAAGGGTCTAGGTGAACATGAATTTTGGGACATGTTATACAATCCATTACATATGCATACAATATATATGATACACAGTTATACCTGCATTAAACAAATATGCAGATTTGCAACCCCTTGGGAATGATTATTACCCCTGTCTCTCTTTTTTCTTTTTTTGAGGTGGAGTCTCTCTGTCACCCAGGCTGGAGTGCAGTGGCACAGTCTCAGCTCACTGCAACCTCTGCCTCCTGGGTTCAAGCGATTCTTCTGTCTCAGCCTCCTGAGTAGCTGGGACTATAGGTGCGTGCCACCACGCCTGGCTGATTTTTGTATTTTCAGTAGAGACAAGGTTTCACCATATTGATCAAGCTGGTCTTGAACTCCTGACCTCATGATCTGCCCGCCTCAACCTCCCAAAGTACTGGGATTACAGGCATGAGCCATAGAGCCTGGTGTATCATCCCTGTTTCCAATGCTCTAAAGAAAGGGTGTCCAGTCTTTTAGCTTTCCTGGGCCACATAAGAACAAGAAGAATTGTCTTAGGCCACACGTAAAATACAGTAATGATAGCTCATGAGCTGAAAAAACAAACACACACACAAAAAAACTCAATGTTTTAAGAAAGTTTACAAATTTGTGTTGAGCTGCATTCAAAGCAGTCCTGGGACGCATGCAGCCCACGCACCCCAGGCTGAACAAACTTGCTCTAAAGTCTTTTAAACAACAGCTAGAAAACTCTTGTTCTAGCCCAGAGAAAACCTCCAGGGTTTTAGGAAGATGGCGATGTGAGTTTATTCAAATGGAAAACATTTAATGCTGCTGGTTGGAGCAAATGATCAGGCAAACAACCCCTCAAGTTTCACCGGCTCAAACAGACTTTGTTGAAAAGAATTACACTATTCTCATTGAACAATTAGTTTTACATGGGGAGGGGGAATTCCAGAAAGTGCAGCGTAGAAAAAAAGAATCTCAAACTCTCCATATTTCAACCTCTGGGAAAAAACGTTCTCTAACTTCCAAGGGAAATACCGCTCAGAATACACTCCTTCAGATTGAAGGATTTGCCCAGAAAACACAAGCAGTTTCTTTCTTCTTTTCTTGAGACAGGGTCTCGCTTTGTCACCCAGGATGAAGTGCAGTGGTGCGACCATGGGTCACTCCAGCCTCTACCTCCAGGCAATCTTCCTGCTTCAGCCTTCCGAGCTGCTGAGACTGTAGGCATGCACCACCATGCCTGGCTCATTTTTAAATTTTTTTGTAGAGACAGGGTCTCACTATGTGGCCCAGGCTGGTCTTGAACTCCTGCACTGAAGCAATCTGCCAGCCTCAGCCTCCCAAAGTGCTAGGATTATAGCAGTGAGCCACCACGCCCGGCCCATACAAGCAGTTTCTAAAAAAGAAAGACTGCACACCCAACTCAGAGGGAAATAGTTCTTGACTATTCTGGGTGCAATCATGAAAAACAGTGACAGGCGACCTCAGGAAGAAAACTGGAGTCTTTGGATGAGAAGCATTAAATAATCAGAATGACCACTGACATTAATTAAGCGCTTTCTGCATTCTGGGAGCTGTGCTGAAGGCTCGACAGCCACTCTCTCATTTCATCTCACTACAACCTATTGAGGTAGGCACTGCTCTCCTCACTTTACAGATGAGGAAACTGAGGCACAGAGAGGTTAAGTCACCTGCTCAAGGTTACACAGCCAGTGAAAGGAAGGCTGGGATTTGAGTCCTGGTCTAAATTCAAGACCCAGGTGCCCAAACACCAATGGTCATGCTGCTTGTGGGTTGTTCCTGTCCTGGTTGCAATGGATTAATGAACTAATGATGTAAGAAGCCCAAGCCAAGGCACTTTCAGCCTTTGGCTCAGGGGAAATTCAAAAGCTTGGCAATCCCTTCCTTGGATTATGTTTAATTCCAGGCCTCCCGAAGGCAAGAAGAATGACCCTGATGATGCTTCAGCATAGGTCCCAGAGACCTCCACGTGGAAAGAGAGCCGGCCGTAGCGACACCACCGTGGAACCTGCTGGTTCTGTGGTCCAGCTTCTCTTGTACACGGGGGGACTGACCCTCCCCAATCCTGCTGCTGCTTCTGGAGGGAATGCCAATCACAGGACCCTAGCTCCTTGCCAGTGTGGGCCATAGGAATGAACATGTGACTCAAGCTGGGCCAATGAGAGCCTTCGATGAGATTTGAGATGGAAAAGCATCTCTTAGAGATTGTGGATCCTGAAATTACAGGCTCCAAGCTGCTGGCAGCCACCTTTCCCATCAGATGGAAGAAAGAATGAGGTCAGCATGCAAAGAGATGCAGAGTTGGGAGGCCTGGGTGCAGGTGAAAGGCCTCAGGACATTAAGCTTCCAGATCCAGCCATACCTGAAGCAGCCTTAGTCTGCCCATTGCTGCCTGAAACTTAGCAGAAACCCAGGGCTCTCCCACTCTCTCCAGTCAGGGATGGTCAGGGTTAAGCCACACTGGCCAAGTGCAGGGGACACGGATTTTCAGTGCAGGGTGTGCTGTTCCCCCAAAGAACAGTGCCTGTAACTCCCTTCACTGCTCACCAAGCACATCTTGATACTGCGTAACAGAACGTTGTTATGCAATTAAATGTCAAGGTGAACACCCTGCAGTTCTGCCTCCCCAGCGTCCTTTCCCCCTTCCTCTTAGGGGGGATCCCAGTCCTCCTTGAGGCACCCATTAGCCCTTTTCAGAGCAGGTGGTTGGTTCCAGAGATGTGCATGTGATCCAGACTAGCCCATCACTGCACCTCACTGCAACCCCGGGGTCACAGTGATTGGTCCAGATGGGGTACGTGACCCTGCTGGCCAATCAGCATTCTCCAGTGTCCCTGGCAACTGTGATAGGTTCAGGAATTGACCTTGGAACCGCCCCCTTCCAGGCTAAGACTCGACTCTGGGATGTGGGTAGGAGCCTCTGGGAAGCAGAGGCTCCCTTATGCGGGCGAGCTGCGGAGGGGAAAAGGGCACCTAACAGTGATGGTCCCCTGCATGGTGAAAGCAGAGCAAGAGGTGGGGGGTGGGGAGCTGGGCCCGGCTGACATCGCTAAGCCTGGATCCAGGGAGACACGAAGGTGTGGCATGAAAGACGCCTTGGCCTTGGTCTTCCTTCCGCAAAGCCGGAAGGAGATAGTTCTGTCCTTGCAACCTCAAGAGCCCCGACACCACACACAGGCCCGGGCTGGATCCTTGCCATCCACCCCAGACACCCCAACTTGGGTAGCATCTAGGCCTGGGGCTTCAGCCCACCTGGTCCCAGGCCCTGCAGTGAGCCGGCTTCTCATTCTGGACATTTCTGGACACTGGAGGCCAGCAGGCGGCCCTGAAACACTCGGCCCGGCTATCTGGAGACCAGGGAGCTGCTATGAGACTGGCCGGAGCAGGAGGATGAAGCGGCGGCGCTGAGCTGGGAGAAGCCGCTGGTGCAGGATTCCAGGCTGGACATGGAGCCCCTGGGGAGGAAGGGCGCGGCACACGTTACCCTCTCACAGTGGCAAGGCCCTTGGGCTGACACACAGCAGTGGAAAAGCTGTTGATGCTGCAATGAAGCCCCAGGGCCCCAGGCCAAGTGCAGAGGGACAAGCGACACCGTAGAGAAAAGCGCTACCCAATTCCCCACAATCCCATCTCCCCAGACGGAGCCCAGCCTGCCACAGATCCGTCTGGGGCTCCCTTGACCTAAGTCCCCAGCATGGCCCAAGGCCGCCACAGCCCGGGAAGTCCCCAACCCTGTGTCCAGTCTCACTCCCTCCTTGCTCTTTTCACTCAAACGCCACAGGCCTCCTCCCAGCTCTTACGGTGGCCTTCGTGTGTGCTGAGCCTGAGGCAGAAGCCCCTTCTCCCCAAGCTGTCTGGTTAACTCCTACTCCAAACCTCAGGGCAGCACCATCCACAAGCACTTTATTTTCTTGTATAGAGACGGGGCTGAGGGGGGAGGGTCTCACTATGCTGCCCAGGCTGGTCTCAAACTCCTGGGCTCAAGCGATCCTCACTCCTCGGCCTCCCAAAGCACTTGATTCCAGGTGTGAGGCACCATGCCCAGCCTCTGAGAACTTTCTGAGATAAACGGCTCTACGTCGGCACAGTCCCACATGCCAACCACCGGCCACATGGGCTGCTGATCACTGGAAATGGGGCCCATGCGACTGAGGCACTAAACTGTTCCTTTTATTTCATTCTGCTTCCTAAGTTAAATTGCTGCAGGTGGCCCGCAGCGACCAGATGGGACAGGGACGCTTTAGGCCCTCACTACTCAAAGCATGGTCGGGAAACTGGCAGCACCAGCAGTGCCGGAGCTTGTTAGAGATGTGGAAGCTTGCCAGGTGCCATGGCTCATGCCTGTCATCCCAGCACTCTGAGAGTGGGAGGATCACTTGAAGCCAGGAGTTAGAGACCAGCCTGGGCAACATGGCGAGACCCTATCTCTGCAAAATATTTAAAAATTGGCTGGGCGTGGTAGCTCATGCCTGTAATCCCAGCGCTTTGGGAAGTCGAATTGGGAGGACTGCTTGAGGCCAGGAGTTAGAGACCACCCTGACTAACATGGCAAAACCTGTCTCTACTGACAACATAAAAATTAGCTGGGCATGGTGGTGTGCACCTGTAATCCCAGCTACTCAGGAGGCTGAGGCATGAGAATCGCTTGAACCCAGGAGGCAGAGGTTGCAGTTAGCAGAGATCACGTCACTGCACTTCATCCTGGGTGACAGAGTGAAACTGGGTCTCAAAAAAAAAAAAGGCCAGGCATGGTAGCATGTGCCAATAGTCCCAGCTAATTGGGAAGCTGAGGTTGGGAATCACTTGAGCCCAGCAGTTCAAGGCTACAGTAAGCTAGGATTGCACCACTGCACTCCAGCTGGGGTAACCGAGTGAGACTCTATCTCCAAAGAGAAACAAATAAATAAAAAGACCCCTGGTGACTTGGGTGCACACCACCACACCACTTAGATCTCACTCCAATGTCACATCCCATATTCCTCTCCCACCCCTAGGCCAGGCCCCTGTCCTGTGCTCTGACAGGGCTCTAGGTTACGTCCCCAAGCACCTCCTGGCTGGGTAATCTCCAACCATGGGCGTGGTAGCTCATGCCTGTAATCTCAGCACTTTGGGAGTCAGAGGCGGGTGGATCACAAGGTCATGAGTTCGATACCAGCCTGACCAATATGGTAAAACCCCGTCTCTACTAAAAATACAAAATTAGCTGGGCTTGGTGGTGCATGCCTGTAATCCTAGCTACTCAGGAGGCTGAGGCAGGAGAATCACTTGAACCTGGGAGGCGGAGGTTGCAGTGAGCCGAGATCGTGCCGTTGCACTCCAGAGTGGGCAACAGAGTGAGAGTCCATCTCAAAATAAATAAATAAAATAAAAAGAATGTAAAGTATTATTTTTAGATGAAAACTAACGCAGATCCATCATGAAGCAGGGTGTGAATTCATGTTCTCTTATAAGATGCAAAACCTTGAAGAAACTGCCTGCTCCACCTCCAGACCTTCTCCTTAGTTTCTGTTGCGGAATGCACACCGCATGCCCGGGAGACAGGCAGCTTCCCCCCACCATCGCATCCTCATGATACACCCACAGGGCTGGGCTCCAGTGGTTCCCATTTAAGGGATTTCGCACCTGAGGCTCAGAGAGGTAAAGTGATTTGCCTGAGGTCACACAGCAACCAGGAAGTGCTGGAGGTCTTAACCATTGGACTTCCCTGTCTCTCTGAAAGCAACAACTTCGGGAAGGTTGTCTAAAAGGCACTCTTTTTGAATATTCTAGAATATTCCCATGGAATTCTAGGGGTGAGGGGAGGCCCACATGGGAGGGTTTCAGACTCCCCTTCTCCTCCCCTCCAACGACTCCAGGGTTTCATTTGAAGGAAAGGCCCTGCTTCAGAAGTGGAGTTTGAGACGCAGAGCTGGGCCGTCCTCATGCCCCGGTCGGGGGCTGGGTCACCTAAGAACTCCATCCATGCCCATGCTGGGCCCCCGCCCCGGGAGAAGCTGACCCGGCTGGGAGCCAAGAGCCCAGGCGTCTGCACTGTAAACAGCCCCAGCACCCATCCTGCCCAGGCCCCCTCTCCCCAGGCTCCTACCTGAAGTCCTCAGAGGCGAGCACCTCACAGTAGTAGAGAAGCTTGCACTTGGGGCCTGGGCTGTGCAGAGCCGTCAGGACATCGTCCACTCCTGGGAGGCTGCAAGCCACGCTGCCAGGGGGGCTGTGCATTTGCCACTGCAGCAGGTAGACTCCGGGCCACCGGGTCACATGGGAGCCCTGAAACACAGCAGCCCCGCCCTGAGGCCCTGGGTCTTCCTGAGGGCAGGTCAAGGGCCTGAGCCTTCTCGGGCTTCCCATCACTAGGCTTGGAAAATGGGGCTCTTCTCGCTCTATCCCTTTCACTAGCCCACCAGCAAACCCTCCTGTCAGGACCCGTGGAAGCCATCCTTGCTATTATCCCTGCATCCTGGGACCAGAGCCTCCATCTTAATCTGGGGAGGAGCTGAAGCCTGAGGGTGGGGGTGCAACTGCAGGACAACAGAGGCTCTTCAACACCTGGCTTTGGCAGGGCTTTCGTCCTGCAGAGCGGGATTTGCAAATCAAGGGGATTAGGAGAGGGATTTGGGCCAAGAGCTCGAAGGTGCTTAGAGTTTGGGGAGGGGTCAGGGAGAGTGGGAAAGGGAAGTGTTCGTTTTTGACAAGAAGAGCAACTTTGTGTGGCCAGATGCGGTGGCTCTCGCCTGTAATCCGAGCACTCTGGGAGGCGGAGGCAGGCGGATCACCTGAGGTTGGGAGTTCGAGACCAGCCTGACCAACATGGAGAAACCCCGTCTCTACTAAAAATTAGCCAGATGTGGTGGTGCATGCCTGTTATCCCAGCTACTCAGGAGGCTGAGGCAGGAGAATCCCTTAAACCAAGTGGCAGAGGTTGTGGTGAGCTGAGATCGCGCCATTGCACTCCAGCCTGGGCAACAAGAGCAAAACTCCATCTCAAAAAAAAAAAAAAGAAGAAGAAGAGCAACTCTGGGTTGGCCGGGGTTGAGATGTTCAGTGGGATCCAGGGGTGGCTGTGAGGGGCGCGTGCAGGACGGCCCTCCGCCCTCTCCCCCGGGAGATTTCGGTGAGGTCACCAGCGTCTGCCAGTGCTCGTGGAGCTGGTGCTTTGTGTGTGCCTGTGTAATTTGCGGGGTCAGAGAGTGACGATCCACTGGCAACGCTGGCCTCCGGGAGAATGTAGGGGCTGTCTGGTTACATATTCTGTTTACATATCCAAGTTCCGTTCCAAGACTACAGTTACATATCCAAGTTTCGTCCCAAGACTACAGTTTGTTTGTTTGGGTTTTGGAGATGGAGTTTCGCTCTTGTTGCCCAGGCTGGAGTGCAGTGGTGCAATCTTAGCTCACTGCAACCACCATTCCCAGGTTCAAGCAGTTCTCCTGCCTCAGTCTCCTAATAGCTGGGATTACAGGTGCATGACACCACAGCTGGAGATATATATATAATTTTTTCAGTAGAGATGGGGGTCTCACCATGTTGGCCAGGCTGGTCTCGAACTCCTGACCTCAGATGATCCACCCACCTTGGCCTCCCAAACTGCTGGGATTCCAGGCATGAGCCACCATGCCCAGCCCAAGGCCTGCAGTTTCTTTTGCATCAGTTCTGAAACCGTAGTTTGCATCAGCAATCTGATTACTGACCTCAGGACCTTAGCACCTCCGCTTCCATCCAAACTAACTTCTGATCCCTCCCCAGTACTCACTCTGCCCTCACGTCCACCCGCCCTCTCCCTGCGGCTTCCATTTTGTTCTTTCTGTTCCTTCCACCTGGAACGTCAGCCCCTCTCACCCTCCCCCAGACCCAGCCACAACTCAAAGTCTTCTTCCATAGTGAAGCCACTTCAACGCATGCAGGTGACCTGGACTTCAAATTCCAACACTCTCATCCTGCCCCCCTGCATGAGTTAATGCAGTGGGTTGAACAGTGTACCCCAATATTTATGTCCAACCAGAACCTCAGAACATGACCTTATTTGAAAGTAGGGTCTTTGTGGTTAAGGATTTAGGGTGAGGCCAGCCAAAGTGGCTCACGCCTCTAATCACAGCACTTTGGGAGACTGAAGCTTTAGGATCGCTTGAGCTCAGGTGTTCAAGACTAGCCTGGGAAACCTAGCAAAACCCCGTATCTACAAAAAATACAAAACCTAGCTGGGCATAGTGGCAGGCACCTGTAGTTCCACCTACTTAGGAGGCTGAGATGGGAGGACAGCTTGAGGCCAGGAGGTGGAGGCTGTAGTGAGCTGTGATCGCACCACTGCACTCCCAGCCCTGCAACTGATTACGAGTCCTGATTAAGGATAGAGTGAGACCCTGTCTCTTAAAAAAAAAAATTCAGGATTTAGGGTGGGTCCTAAATGCAGTGGCTGATGTTGTTACAGGAGAGAGGGAGATTTGAGACTCAGAAGAGAGACAGACAGAGGAGAAAGCCCTTCAAGGACAGAGGCAGAGATTGGGATGATGCATCCACCCACCAGTAACACCCAGGATTGCCAGGAGCCCTAGGCTAGGACAGAGGCACAGAATGAACCCTCCTCTCCAGAGCCATCAGAGGGAGCGTGGGCCTGCCAATACCTTGGTCTTGGACTTGTGACCTCCTGAACTGTGAAACAATACATTTCTGCTGTTTTAGGCCACCCAGTTTGTGATAGCTAATTACTGCAGCCCCAGGAAACAAATACACTCAGATCCTGTTAGGATTCCCATTTCTCAGATGAGGAAACTGAGGCTCCAGACCCTGTGCTCCTCCCCAAGACACCCGCCGCCTCTCAGCAGAGCGCCTCGTGCTTTCTGGATGCTTCACCAGCTGCCTGCCATTGGGCGGGTGAGCACTTCATTACGTGAGACACTGTGTGTCTTTCCTCCACCCTGTCCGGCAGGGTCCTCAAGGCTGGGGACCGGCAGCCCATTTGTCCTCCTCTGCATGCCCAGGAGCCTGGCACGTGGCAGACAGTGCTGCCTAGTGAGTGAATGAGGGATCCAGAGAATGCAAACCTGGATGCTTTCCCCTTCCCGGCAGACAAGGGGAGCCTCCACACGGCTGTAATCCCTGCCCAGGACCCAGCCTTTGTCAATCAGCTGCCCGCTGGCCCTGGTCCCTGGGTCCCGGGTGCCCGGCCTGGGCACCTGCTTGGTGTGGTACAGGCTGAACACCACGTCCCCTCGCAGGATGTCAAAGTCCCAGGTGATGACCGACTCCCCTTCCAGAATCTCCACGGCCACCTGTGTGGAGACAGGCGAGGTCTGAGAGTCACAGCCGAGACAGAAGAGCTGGAGTTGGGAAGATGGTGGTGGGGGGCTGCGGGTGACCCCTGAGGTCTCCTTTCCCTGGCCACATGCTTGTTCCCTACAGGAATGCCCTCCTCTTCTTAGTTTTCTCCTGAGACCTGGCCCGAAACAGCTCTCTGGCATAAGAATCCTCATCTCGGATGGGCTTGTGGCTCACGCCTGTCATCCCAGCACTTTGGGAGGCTGAGGCAGGTGGATCACTCGAGGTCAGGAGTTTGAGACCAGCCTGACCAACATGGCAAAACCCCACTGCTAAAAATACAAAAATTAGCCAGGCGTGGTGGCACGCACCTGTAATCCCAGCTACTCAGGAAGCTGAGACACGAGAATCGCTTGAATCCTGAGGCAGAGGTTGCAGTGAGCTGAGATAGTGCCACCGCACTCCAGCCTGGGCAACAGAGCAAGACTCCATCGCTCCATCGCTATAAAAAAAGAAGCGGAGTATTGAATAGCGGTGAAACCCCATCTCTACTAAAAATACACACGAAACAATTAGCCGGGTGTGGTGGCTGGCACCTGTAATCTCCGCTACTCAGGAAGCTGAGGCAGGAGAATCACTTGAACCTGGGAGGCAGAAGTTGCAGTGAGCCAAGATCATGCCACTATACTCCAGCCTGGGTGACAGAGCGAGACTCAGTCTCAGAAAAAAAAAAAAAGAATCCTTAATTCTCATCTCAGGCTGTATTTTGGGGTCACCTGACGTAAGATGACAGACACCCCAGCCCAGCAGACGCTCCCTCGACGAGGTCCCCCTGGCACCTCGTGAGGGGCACCTCGGAGCACGCTGGCTGAATGGTAGGTCTCACTCCACTGCCGCAGCTGGTCTGCATGCTCCTGCTCCTCTTCCGTCATGTAGAGGGACTTGGGGACCAGCCCTCCTTCGGGGACATTACACTGCAGGTCAGAGATAAAGGGCAGCGGGTCAGGGCCAGTGGAGGCCTGGCTGGCCTGACTCACAGAAGGGTGCCGTGTGACCTCGAAGCCATTCATAACAGCAACCCCTTACTAACTGGGCTGTGGGCTTCCCTGACCCAATTAAATCCCCAGGTCCACCAATGCAATAGAGACTATTATTCTTCCTGTTTCACAGAAGAAGGAATGGAGGCTCAGAGAAGTCAGGCCACTTGCCCACGATCACACAGCAAAAAGCGAGTGAGCCAGGGCAGAAACCCACGTTCGTCAGAGCCCCATGCTCATGTCCCTTTACTCCGGTGCTGGACTGACTGCCAGGTTGGGGGCCTCTCCACACCGCAACCCATAGCAGCTGCCTCTCCCCACCCCCAGAAATGGGGGTGGAACCACTGCTGCACTATGCTAATCAACAGATTTCCCCAAACCAAAGGCACCCTGGACTGCCAGGCCTTGGCAGACACTCCTGCCACCACCAAGCAATGATTCCCCCCACCACGTTTCACTTGCAGAAACACTGAAATCAACAAGCAAGGCCACCATTCCATGTCCTTCCATAAGTCACTCTCAGATCTGCAGGCCTGTTTGCTAAAAATATGTCGTGTGTGCCGCGTGTCACAAATGCAGAGAGCAGACAAGCCTGGAAAAATTCCTAGGAAAAGAATTTTTTTAATCCAGAAATGATGCAAGCTCACTGTTTGGTATTTCCTTCTGTTAGACACGAAGAGGGCCCGGGCCACTGGTGGCCATATCAGACGACAGGGTTGTGACCTAGGATCATGTCAGGCCTGTGGCCTGATCATCTCAGGCTGTGTGGCTGTGGGTTGGAGACCAATTCTAGCTCCAGAGTTCAGAGCTGCAGAGACATTTGAGTCACATTCCCTGCAGTGAGTAAGCAGGTAAACTCACTCCTGCGGCCATGTGTGGGGGCTCACATCTTGTAATCCCAGCACTTTGGGAGACCAAGATGGGCAGATCATCTGAGGTCGGGAGTTCAAGACCAGCCTGACCAACATGGAGAAACCCCATCTCTACTAAAAATACAAAATTAGCCGGGCGTGGCGGCTCATGCCTACAATCCCAGCTACTCAGGAGGCTGAGACAGAACTGCCTGCACCCAGGAGGCAGAGGTTGCCGTGAGCTGAGATCGCGCCACTGCACTCCAACTTGGGCAAAAAGAGTGAAACTTCCATCTAAAACACAAAAAGAAACTCATTGCTGTTTGGCAATGTCTTTGATGGGAATACAGAACGGGTAAGCCTTTGACTGCCCTTGTCTTTAGGCTTCCAGAAACTTCTATCTCACTCACAATGTTTGACAGACCTAAGGTAAGCCCAGCCTCAGAAAGGCATCAACTCTCTTCGAAGCAGCTTCTAAAGCAAGCCCCGTGCTGATGAGAACCAGCAAGGCCCTCCCCAGGCAGAGCGCACGTGCAGCACCCAGCCCTCGTCCACCTCCCAGCCCTACTCCCAGAATCCCAGCCTCCCCGCCAGGTGGGCCCCCTCCTCCAGCCCAGGTCTGGCTGCGGACGTGGACGCCTCACCACACTCTCTCCCCCAAGGAAGTCAGGGATCACTTCTCTATCCAGATAGTCCACGAGGCCCCCGGGTCCCTGGTAGTTGCTGCCACTGTAGATGAGAAACTTGTGCCTGGTGTTCTCGTTGATGAAGGGGCTGATCTGAAATGCGGACATAAGGCAAGATGGGAATGTGTTTTTTAATTGAGCTACAATCCATACAACATAGAATTAATCATTGTCAAGTGCACAATTCAGTGGCTTTCGGTGCACTCACTAGCACCTCTGTCTAGACACATTCATCTCCCCAAAAGGGAACCCCATTCCCACCCCACAGTCACTTTGAATCTCCCCTCCCCCAGCCCGTGGCAACCACCCATCTGCACTCTGTCTCTGTGGATTTGCCTCTTCTGCACATTTCTTTTCGTTTCTGTTTTTGAGGCAGAGTCCCGCTCTGCCGCCCAGGCTGGAGTGCAATGGCGCAATCTTGGCTCACTGCAATCTCCATCTCCCGGGTTCAAGCGATTCTGCTGCCTCAGCCTCTCAAGTCGCTGGGCTTACAGCACCCACCACCACGCCTGGCTAATTTTATATTTTAGTTTTGTACTTTTGTAGTTTCACCATGTTGGCCAGGCTGGTCTTGAACTCCTGACCTCAGGCGATCTGCCCGCCTCGACCTCCCAAAGTGCTGAGATTACAAGCATGAACCACCGCACCTGGCCCTATTCTGCACATTTCATATAAAGGAGATCACACAGTACACGGACTTCTGCGTCTGGCCTCTTTCACTGAGCGTCATGTTTTCGAGGCCTCTCTGCATTGGAGAAAGGATCAGTGCTTCCTTCCATTTTATGGGCGAATGCTATTCCATTATGTGGTTGGAACAGTATGCCACCGTTTGTTTACTCCAAATGGAATCCATTTTAACACTGAGCTCTAAGCCACATGTTGATAAAGAAGGAAGGAAGGAGGAGGGATAGAAGGAAGGAAGGCATCCTTGGCATGGCAGGAGACAGGCCAATTCAACAGGGAACGTCACAAGCAAGAGATGGATGAGGAACCTGCAATCCCCTCATGCAGGGCCCTCCCCTGTCCCCAGCCCCCTTCTGTGCTGTGCTGGGCCCCCAGGAGGAGCCCGGCCCAGGCTCCGACTCTTACCAGTGTCCAGAGCACGGGGAAGACTCGGGGGGCTCTCACAATAAGCAGCCGGCCCAGGGTCTCTGGGTAATTGTCTTCGACCACCTCGATCATCCGCAGCAGGGCCTTCACCCCTGGCCGCCACAGGTGCCGCATATTGAGTCCCTCCAAGTCCAGCAGGCAGGTCCAGGAGCTGTGGGAGAAACGGCCCCAACTCCACCTGGCTCTGCCGCGCCTCCCGGGGCCACCAACACCCTCCCCACAGGGCATGAACAAAGAGGCTCCGAGACGGGGGTCCTGCTACAGTGGGGAGCCCGTGCAGCAAAGAGGATCAGAGTGTGGACTTCAGGGCTGAGCACCTGAATTCAAGTCTCACCTCCATCCCTGAGAGCCTCAGGTCAGGGGCACAGACCCACCCTTTCTCTAGGACAGTGGCAAAGGGAGTAATAATACCCATCTGAAGCAACTGCTGTTAGGATCAAGTGACATGGTATATACAAAGCTCTCTGCAAGGACGGGCATGCCGCATGCCCTCAATTAAAGCTGGTTAACATGGCTGGGCGCGGTGGCTCATGCCTGTAATCCCAGCGCTTTGGGAGGCTGAGGCAGGTGGATCACCTGAGGTCAGGAGTTCAAAACCAGCCTGGCCAACATGGCGAAACCCCATCAAAAAAAAAAAACGCTTGTTATCAAGAGTGGCCATCTAAGCCTAGTGTTCCACGACTGGAATGCTCAGCATGTAGAAGTTATTCCTATCTTCCTGCTCAATCTCATCACCAAGGTCTGATTGAAAAAATTCAAAAAATTGCAACCTCAGGCATAAATGAGTTCACTGTTGAAAAGATGCTAACTACTAAATAGAGCAGAGATGCCGAGAGCACGCGCTCCACAGTCAGATGGCTGCGGTTCAAATCCCAGTTCTGCCACTTGCTGGGTGGACTTGGTCAAGTCCTTAACCACTCTATGCCTCAGTTTCATTAGTACTCATTCATTAGGAAAATAAGTGTTTGACTGCAGTGGCTGGTGCCTGGCAGCCTCTCCCTGTCAGATTTGTTCCCTTAAACATGCACACACCTCTGCAAAGCGTCCCTTCATGACACCGCCTCATTTGAGCCATCTGGGGTGAATTATGCTTCCAGCCCGGACACTAACTGATTGATTCCCACTCCCACTCCAACATATATCTCCTTAGAAAATCTCCAGAGACCAGCCTGGCCAACATGGTGAAACCCTGTCTCTAGTGAAAATACAAAAATTAGCTGGGCGTGGTGGTGCGTGCCTATAATCCCAGCTACTTGGGAGGCTGAGGCACAAGAATCACTTGAACCCAGGAGGTGGAGGTCACAGTGAGCCAAGATTGCACCATTGCCCTCCAGCCTGGGTGACAGAGTGACACTCTGTCTAAAAAAAAAAAAATCTCCAAACAGCAAAGGAACTTGAATTTTCACAAAGAGCTGGATATTTGGGGCTAAAAGCTAAAGCAGCAGGTCCTGCCCGTTTGTGTCTCACAGGGTTGTTGAGGAGGAACTGAATCAAGGTGCTTAGAAGGGCACCTGCTACATAGCAAGTGAAGATCCACGTTCACACTTTTTTTTTTTTTGATATGGAATCTTGCTCTGTCGCCCAGGCTGGAGTGCAGTGGCATGATCTCGGCTCACTGCAACCTCCACCTCCCGGGTTCAAGGGATTCTCCTGCCTCAGCCTCCTGAGTAGCTGGGACTACAGGCACGTGCCACTTCTCACTCTGTCACCTAAGCTGGAATGCACTGGTACGATCACAGCTCACTGCAGCCTTGACTTCCTGGGCTCAAAAAATCCTCCCACCTCAGCCTCTCAAGTAGCTGGGATGACAGGTGTGCCCCACCACGCCCAGCTTTTTTTTTTTTTTTTTTTTTTTTTTTTTTTGGTAGAGATGAGGTCTCACCATGCTGCCCCACTAATTTTTTCTTTTTTCTTTTTCTTTTTTTTTTTTTTTTTGTATTTTTAGTAGAGACAGGGTTTCACGGTGTTAGCCAGGACGGTCTCTATCACACCTTGTGACTCACCCACCTTGGCCTCAAAAAGTGCTAGGATTACAGGCATCAGCCACTGCGCCCCACCTGAGAATCTATTTTTAAAAGCCACTTCACAGGCCAGGAGCAGTGGCTTACACCCGTAATCCCAACACTTTGGGAGGCCAGTGTGGGAGGATCACTTGAGCCCAGGAGTTTGAGACCAACTTGGACAACATGGTGAGACCTTATCTCTACAAAAAAAAAAAAATACAAAAATTAGCTGGGCATGGTGGGGCACACTTGCCGTCCCAGCTACTTGGGAGGCTCAGGTGGGAAGATGGCTTGAGCCCAGGAGGTCAAGGCCACAGTGAGCTGTGACTGCGCCACTGCGCTCCAGCTTGGGTGACAGCGTGAGAGCGTGTCTCAAAAAATAATAATAATAATAATAAAAGCTACTTTGCAGAAGAGGAAGCTGCTGCTTAGAATGATTTGCCGCCTTTCGGGGTGATACCACCGTAAGTACTGGCTCTGGGAAACTCAACTCAGGAACAGAAATGCAGGGGAGTCAGAGGATAGTGGGTGCCTGCAGAGGACAGTGGGTGCCTGGATGTGCCATGGCACCCAGGAGGTTGGCCTGCGCTGGGAGACAGAGCCAACGCAGAATGCGTGGTAGAGAGCTGATCTCAAAAAGCAAAGTCAAGGAGATTGTTGAGCAGAGTGGCAGGATAAAGTCTTTGAGCCAGAAGTCAGACAGGACCCCAGGTTCCAATCCAGCTCTGTCGTGAGCAGCTCGCAAGCTTCGACGGGATTACCATTCTGAGTCTCAGTTTCCTCGTGCATAAAAATGGGGGTGCTTCCAGGCCTTGCCTTGAGGCCCAGAAGACCACTGTAGGCACCCGGGGAGAATGAAGCCCCTAGCACGCGGCCCGGCGCAGCGCACGTGCACAGTGGACCCCCTCCGTCCTCTGTCTTTGCTGTTGAGGGAGGATCTGTGCCCAGCCCAGGTTCTTGCCTGATGGGGCGGCCCAGCTGCCTTGTACTCCCCTCACACCGCTTCTGTCCTTCCTCGTTGACAGAGAGAACCTGGAAGGGAGAGACGGTGCCACTGATCATCCACCTCGCTGCTCCACCCCACGCAGCCCTCCCCAGGCCCGGCCCCGGCCGGGGTCCAGGAACCAGGCCCCTGACTCACGTGCCGCAGCAGCGCCTCCTCCCCCACGGCCTTCATCAAGCCTTTGGTGTCCATCTGGCCCAGGCGGAGGATGTAGAGAGGGCGGCCGTCTTTGTGGATGGGGCCAAGCAAAAAGAACAGCGGGTTATTTCGAGGGCTGCTGAGGAAGGGGCAGCTCACAGCTGCAGGGGAGGGCCTCCAATCCTCAGGCTGCAAGCCACCGAGGCCTTCACTTACTAACACTCCGGCTGCTTCCAAGAGGGGCCGATGCTACTTATTTCGAAAGGTGGGAAAACGGACGTGTTACAATGAGGATAAGGGCCAGCGTGGTGACTCACACCTGTAACTCCAGCTTTTTGGGAGGCTGAAGCAAAAGGATTGCTTGAAAACAGGCGTTTGAGACCAGCCTGGGCAACATAGTGAGAACCCTTCTCTACAAAACACTGTTAAAAGTAGCTGGGCGTGGTGGGGCACGCCTGTAGTCCCAGCTGCTCGGGAGGCTGAGGTGGGAGAATTGCTTGAGCCCAGGAGGTTGAGGCTACAGTGAGCTATGATTGCACCACTGCACTCCAGCCTGGCAACAGAGCAACAAAAAAAAAAAGAGAGAGAGAAGGGGGCTGACACCACTGATCATAAAAGGCAGAAAAACAGAAGCGTTAAAATAAGGATAAGTTTCAGACATGGTGGTTCACACCTGTAATCCCAGCACTTTTGAGAGGCTGAGGTCGGAGGATCACTTGCGCCCAGGAGGTGGAGGTTGCAGTGAGCTATGATCACGCCACTGCACTCCAGCACTGACAGAGAAAGGTGACTCCAGGATGACAGAGCAAGACTCTATCTTCAAATAAATAAATAAGCGTAAGGCAAAACCCGGAGAGGGGCATATAGGAACTCTCAGTATGATCTTGGCAACTTTTCTGTTAACCAAAACTGTTCTACAATAATTAGTTCATTCAAAAAAAAGTTACAGAGGATATGAACCATGTAATGAAGGACTACAGAGAGAGTGGGCGCAATTTAGCTCTTAGCTTTCTGTCATCTGGAGCAAAAAGGAAACATGAAGAATTATTTACTAATACCGCAGATTCTCGTATTCACTAGAATAACAAGATAATCATTATGTTCCCTAAAGCCACAGTGAACACTGAATTACAACCACTGTTTCTAGGAAAATAACAGGACTAGGTTCCCGAAAGTCTCTGGTCATGATACTTTATTTTATTTTTTTTGGAGACAGAGTCTTACTCTTGTCACCCAGGCTGGAGTGTAGTAGCATGATCTTGGCTCACTGCAACCTCCACCTCCTGGGTTCCAGCGATTTTCCTGCCTCAACCTCCCGAGTAGCTGGGATTACAAGCATGCACCACCATATCCGGCTAATTTTTGTATTTTTTTTTTTTTTTTTTTTTTTTTTTTAAGTAAAGATGGAGTTTCCTCATGCTGACCAGGCTGGTCTCAAATTCCTGATCTCAGGTGATCCGCTGTCTTGGCCTCCCAAAGTGCTGGGATTACAGGTGTGAGCTACTGTACCCGGCCCCATAATACTTTTTGTCAACCAATCAATGCATAACCTTGTTTTATGTGGGGTTTTTTGTTTGTTGGTTGGTTGGATTTTGAGACACAGTCTCGCTGTATGGCCCAGGCTGGAGTTCAGTGGAGCAATTTCAGCTCACTGCAACCTCTGCCTCCCAGGTTCAAGCGATTCTCCCACCTCAGCTTCCCAAGTAGCTGGGACTGACTACAGGCATGCACCACCACACTCGGCTAAATTTTTGTATTTTTAGTAGAGACAGAGTTTCACCATGTGGAGGGTAGAGGTTGCAGTGAGTTGAGATCACACCAATTCACTCCAGCCTGGGTGATTGAGCGAGACTCTGCCTCAAAAAAAAAAAAAAGTGACCCTGCTTGGAAATAGAGTCTGTGCAGGTGTAATTAGTTAAGGATCTCAAAATGAAATCACACGCAATTTGGGGTAAGCCCTAAATCCAGTGACCTGGGGTCCTTATGAGAAGATGTGAGGACACAGACACAGAGGAGAAGGCCATGTGAAGAGAGAGGCAGAGACTGGAGTGAAGCTGCCACCAGCCAAGGAACACCTGGGGCCACCAGAAGCTGGAAATAGCAAGAAAGGATTTTCCCTAGAACTTTTTTTTTTTTTTTTTTTTTTTTTGAGCCGGAGTTTTGCTGTCGGCCAGGCTGGAGTGCAGTGGAGTGATCTAGGTACACCGCAACCTCTGTCTCCCAGAGTTCAAGCAATTCTCCTGCCTCAGCCTCCCGAGTAGCTGGCAATACAGGCATGTGCCACCATACCTGGCGAATTTTGTATTTTTAGTAGACACAGGGTTTCTCCATTTGGTCAGGCTGGTCTCGAACTCCCCACCTCAGGTGATCTGCCTGCCTCGGCCTCCCAAAGTGCTGGGAATATAGGTGTGAGCCACCATGCCCGGCTCCTCTAGAATTTTCAGAAGGAGCAAGCCCTGCTGACACCTTGACTCCAGACTTCTGGCCTGGAGAACTGTGAGAAAACACATTTATACTGTTTTAAGCCATCAAGTGTGTGGTAATGTGCTATGGCTGCCCTTGGAAATGCATATAAAATGTATGCACCTGTTATGTATACAATCACAATTATCCCATCACAAGTAATGGTGGGCTCACTTAACCCAGTGGAGAAATGTCTCTTCCTCAAGCCCCAAAGCCTTCCAGCTCTGGTTCTTGCTAGCTAGACTGTCACTTCAGAGCATTTCTAGGTGCTCGGAAAAGTCAAAAGGAAAAATAGTAAGATTTTAACATGAAGCCTGTCGTTTAAAGTGCATTTGGGCTGGGCAGGTGGCTCACCCCTACAATCCCAACACTTTGGGAGGCTGAGGCAGGCAGATCACTTGAGATCAGGAGTTTGGAACCAGCCTGGCCAACATGGTGAAACCCTGTCTCTACTAAAAATACAAAAAAAAATAGCCAGGTGTGGTGGTGGGTGCCTGTAATCCCAGCTACTGGGGAGGCTAAGGCAGGAGAATCACTTGAACCCGGGAAGCGGAGGTTGCAGTGAGCTGAGATCGCACCACTGCACTCCATCCTGGGCAACAGAGTGAGAGTCCATCTCAAAATAATAAATAAATAAATAAAGTGCATTTGGCAGTGTCCAAAGTATGCCCTATACATGATGTGGGTGGAGGCACGCACCGATGTCCTGGTAATGCCAGCCCCCAGCATAGAACTCCTCCAGCAGGGTCGGGGGTTGCCAGGTCTGAAGGAGGAGATCCACCTGGTGCTGCTTCCGCCAGCTCAGGGACTGGCACAGCATTTCCCGGGCCTTGTCCAGGTGGAAGTCACGAGCCCTCAGGAAGCGAAGGATGTGCTCGTCTTTGGGAATCTGAGAGACAAAGAAGTAAAAAGCCCACAGAATGGTATTCCCTGACCTGGCAGAAAAAATTACAGAATCAGCAACATGGTGAGACCCTATCTCTATAAAAAGTACAGAAATTAGCTGGGCATGGCAGTGCATGCCTGCAGTCCTAGCTACTTGGGAGGCTGAGGTGGGAGAATCACTTGAGCCCAGGAGTTGGAGGATGCAGTGAGTCGAGATCGCACCATTTCACTCCAGCCTGGGTGACACAGTGAGACACTGTCTCAAAAAATGAAAAATTGCACAAAATGAGGCTGGGCTCAGTGGCTCGCGCCGGTAATCCCAACACTTTGGGAGCTCGAGGCGGTTGGATCACCTGAGGTTGGGAGTTCGAAACCAGCCTGACCAACACAGAGAAACCTCATCTCTACTAAAAATACAAAATTAGCCGGGCGTGGTGGTGCACACCTGTAATCCCAGCTACTCGGGAGGGTGAGGCAGGAGAATCACTTGAACCCAGGAGGCAGAGGTTGCAGTGAGCCAAGGTTGTGCCATTGCACTCCAGCCTGGGCAATAAGAGCAAAACTCCATCTCAAAAAAACTAAAATACAAAAAAATAAAAATTAAAAAAAAAGTTATTGTCTGGGTGCAGACTCTCACCCCTGTAATCCCAGCACTTTGGGATGCTGAGGCAGAAGTATCACTCAAGTCCAGGGATTCAAGACCAGCCTGGACAACACAGCAAGACCCCATTGCTAAAAAAAATTTTTTTTTAATTAGCTGGGCATGATGGTGCATGCCTATAGTCCCAGCTACTCAGGAGGCTGAGGTGGGAGGAATCACTTGAGCCCAGGAGGTTGAGGCTGCAGTACATTATGATCGCACCACTGCACTCCAGCCTGGGGAACAGAGCGGGAATCAAGGGATTTTTGAGATGGAGTTTCACTCCTGTTGCCCAGGCTGGCATGCAGTGGTGTGATCTCAGCTCACTGCAACCTCCACCTCCCAGATTCAAGCGATTCTCTTGCCTCAGCCTCCTGAGTAGCTGGGATTACAGACAGGCACCTGCCACCATGCCCAGCTAATTTTTGTATTTTTAGTAGAGTCGGGATTTCTCTATGTTGATCAGGCTGGTCTCGAACTTCCGACCTCAGGTGATCCGCCTGCCTCGGCCTCCCAAAGTGCTGGGATTACAGGCGTGAGCCACGGTGCCCGGCCTAAAAGAAGTTCTTATTCAACAGAGCTGAATATAAAGTCCATGCTTGGTCTCTACATACACTGTCTATGTCCACGTTATAGGAGATGGAGTCTAAAGGCAAAATCCATGTACCGTCCAAACTTGCCCACTCAAAGGCATTACGTCTCTAGGAGGGGAAACGTGTACATGGTTTCATGCACATGGGACTACAGAAGAGCAGTTCTTGACCAGGGGAGGCTCTGCCCCCCAGGGGATACTTTGCAATGTCAGGAGTCATTTTTGGTCATCATATATGGAGGCAGGGAGCTACTGGCATCTGGTGGGTGGAGGCCAAGGATGAAATTAAATATCCCACCATGCACAAGGCAGCTCCCCACCATCAAGGACCATCCAGCTCCAAATGTCCAAGTGCCGAGGATGAGACACTCTGCTCTCTGTGATAGGCACGGCATGCGTTATGGAGACGTGAGCCCGTATGTAATAAAAATAAAGCAAGGGCCAGGTGTGGTGAATCACGCCTGTAATCCCAGCTCTTTGGGAGGCCAAGGCAGAGGGATCACCTGATGTCAGGAGTTCAAGACCAGCCTGGTCAACAAGGTGAAACCCTGTCTCTACTAAAAATGCAAAAATTCGTGGGGCGTGGTGGTGCATGCCTGTAATCCCAGCTACTCAGGAGACTGAGACAGGAGAATCGCTTGAACCCAGAAGGCAGAGGTTGCAGTGAGGATCGCACCACTGCACTCCAGCCCGGGTGACAGGGTGAGACTCTGTCTCACACAAAAATAATAATAAATTAACTAATAATAAAGCAAGAGATAATGTGCCGGCATTATCAACTTGCCTTATCATCACACCTCATCTAGCCTTTCCTTCCCACGAACGGAGGCTGAGTACCAGTCACTGCCTGTTCATCCGCTGCTCCAGGGGACACCCCTGTACCCACCTTGCCTTTGTGGGTCTCCTGTAACCAGTGCCGAAGCTGGATCAGGCAGCTCTCCTGCATGGGCGTGAGGTGGCCCAGGCACCTCTCAATGTAGTCCGAGTCCAGCTTGTCCCCTTGGAGGAGAAGGGGGAGCTTCAGGACAAGAGGGAGACGCCGAGTCTCTTTACCACGTGGTCTGTCTGCCCTTCTTTACTGGATGCCTCACTGACTCCGAAACGTGGTTCGAAGTCAGGCAGGGCCCCTGCCCCAGAAAGCAGCTGCAGGGACTCTGAGTGCATTCATTTCTCCAACAACCCATGTCCAAGGGGGTTCTGAAAACCTGTCACGGGGCAAACTTGGATCTGACTGTGAGACGGGGTTTCTCCTCTTTGACCCTGAAAGTTAATTCTCACTCTCTGGGGATGTTCTAAGGATTCTTAGCAGCATAGGCTGACACTTGCTGCCTGCTCAGAAGCCACGTGGTCTCAGTGACCTCTCCCCACACCCCAGTGAGGCAGGCATCACTATCATCCCCACTTTGGAGAAGATAAAACGGGCGTGGTGACTCACAGCTGTAATCCTAGCCCTTTGGGAGGCCAAGGCGGGTGAATCACTTGAGGTCAGGAGTTCGAGACCAGCCTGGCCAACATGATGAAACCCAGTCTCTACTAAAAGTACAAAAATTAGTTGAGTGTGGTGGCAGGCGCCTGTAGTCCCAGCTACTTGGGAGGCTGAGGCAGGAGAATCACTTGAACCCAGCAGGTGGACATTGCAGTGAGCCAAGATCACATCACTGCACTCCCACCTGGGTGGCAGAGTGAGATTCTGTCTTAAAAAAAGAAAAGAAAAGAAAAGAAAAGAAAAAAGACAGAGAGAGACGACACAAAGTGAGGCCTAGAGAGGTGGAGTAACCAGAATGGATAGCTGCGTGTCATGTGCTCAGTGTGAAGGAGGTGGTCGATAAACACCAGTTCCCTTCACTGTCCCCACTCCATGGCCCTCATTGAGGGGTGTAAGGCTTTTGATGGACAGACCCTAGACCTTGCAACACAGCCATGGTGTCTCTTTAGGAGCCTGGGAAGCACAGGAAACGCCCCACTGGGCAACCTCATCCCCCACAATTGGGTGGTTGCAGTCAGAATGTTGCCAGTGTGCAGAGGCCGGGCCCCAAGCCTGGGTCCTGTTGCCCAATGCTTAGTCATTAGGGTGGCAGATGCTGGCAAGCAGTGGCCTCTTGGCACCTCAGCAGTGGGTGGAGACGTCACACAAAGCAGCAGCCTCCATGGGTTCTCTGTGGACAGTTCTCTGTGGACCGTCCTCTGTGGACAGATGGCTAAATAAGAAAACAGACTGAGCGCATGGCCGGCAGCATCCCCCAAAACAGAAAAGCCCAGAGTGAGGGGTCACGCCAACCACTACGGCAGGAGGCATCTGGGTAAACAGAGCTGGGAGAATGCTGGCAGAGGGGTGAACTGTCCAGACCTGTGTGGTCAGAGGCAGAGATGCAGGAATCAGGGAGCGAGTGGAAATGGGATGAGGAGGAAACGCGAGGTTGGCAGGAGCGCACAGCGTCCTTCCAGCCCTGGCAGATATGAAGGTTTTTTCTATTTCTGAGCACAGAGCCTCAGTGATTCTGGAGAGGGCAGAAGGGGCACGTGGATGTCCTCTGCCAGCCACCCTGAGTGCCTGGGCTGCTGGCAGACAGAACAAGAGAAGAGAGGACAGACCTGTGCAAAATGGGGAAGGAACAGGGAACGAGGCCACAGAGAGTGTGCGCAGGAGGGAGCAGCAGAGGGCACTGTTGTAAAAAAGTGCAAGTACAACAGCCCGCCAGCATGCACAGTCAGTGCAGAATAAATACTTGTTGCATGCAATCCCAGCACTTTGGGAGGCCAAGGCAGGAGGATCACTTGAGGTCAGAAGTTCAAGACCAGCCTGGTTAACACGGTGAAACCTCATCTCTACTAAAAATACAAAAATTAGCCAGGCATGGTGGTTCACGCCTGTAGTCTCATCTCCTCAGGAGGCTCAGGCAGGAGAATCGTTTGAACCCAGGAGGTGGAGGTTGCAGTGAGCTGAGATCGTGCCACTGCACTCCAGCCTGAGTGACAGAAAAAAAAGAATAAATATGTGTTGCATAAACAAACCTCATTCTCCCTAAACAGAGCCCCAGATGTGTTATTAGTTACATACTGCCACCCAAGTCTGTTGGAGTCAGAGATGTCCCCACACGGCAATGGCCCTAAAAACATTTCTAAATGTTTTTCTTAAAGGAAAAACGTTATCAACATGAGTACACGTCTTACACATGCCTAGAACTGGATTTGTGGTGTACATACAGTTTGTTTCCTAGGATTTTTCCTTTTAACATTATATTGTGAACTTTTTCCATGTCCATAAAAGCCCGAATGGTGACAAAGGGCAGGTTGCCTTAATATGCCAAGAGCTCTTACAAACCAATAAGAAAGCAATGGGCAAATAAAAAATGGACAAAGGACAAGAACAAGTATTCGCTACTAAAAAAAAAAAAAAAAAAAGGAAAAGGGTCCCTAAACATGAAAAATCAATGCCTGATCTCACTCATAATGAAAGAAGTGGTCGCTAATTGGCCAGCAATCACTTTTGTTGCCTTTCAGAAGTTTGAAATGTTTACTAAGAGTTTTGTGGGGAGCTGGGGTGAAGTCAGGAATAGATGCAGTTACACACTTTCAATGGGAACAGTGATTAGTACAACCTCTTTGGAGGTCTTATGGGTAGATCTACCCCAATTTTACTTGCACGTAAACTTTGAACCAGCAATTCCACTCTTAAAATGTTACGCTTTGTATATACTCACATACATTTTTAAAAAATTCTTAAGTACCCACATGTAGCATATTATTTGTATTTTAAACAACTGAAACAACCTAAATAGGGTTGTTTCCTTCAATAGCAAACTAGTGAAATAGACTAATTCAAAATGATCAAGGCCAGATGGAGTGGCTCACACCTGTAATCCCAGTACAGTGGGAGGCCAAGGCAAGAGGATCACTTGAGGCAAGGAGTTCAAGATCAGCCTGGGCAACACAGCGAGACGTCATTTTTACACAAAAAATAAAAACAGGCCGGGCACAGAAGCTCACACCTGTACTCCCAGCATTGTGGGAGGCCAAGGCAGGTGTATCACCTGAGGTCAGGAGTTTGAGACCAGCCTGGTCAACATGGTAAAACCCTGTCTCTACTAATGATACAAAAATTAGCTGTGGATGGTGGCACATGCCTGTAATCCCAGCTACTTTGGATGCTGAGGCAGAAGAATCCCTTGAACCCGGGAGGCAGAGGTTGAAGTGAGCCGAGATTGTGCCATTGCACTCCAGCCTGGGCAACAAAGCAAGACCCTGTCTCTAAGTAAATAAAAAATATTTATTATTAAGCAAGCTATGGTGCAACCACACCATATCATGAATTGTGAAAAGAAGACATAGCCACTGATTCCGGAAGTTTGTCAGGCAATATTTGAAAGTGGAAAAAAAGCAAAATATCAAATGGAATGTATGTGTTCTCATGTATTCAACATAAGACATACATATATGTATGCATGTACATACATATGTTTATGGATATATATACATATTATGTGCATATCTATGCCTAAACAGCTTCAGGACATAGAAACACAAAACTATTGTTAGCCTCTAGGAAGAAATAAAGAATCTCACTTCTTATACTTTCCAAGCAGTTGGAATTTTTTTCTATCATGATCATGCATTACTCATATAATTTAAAGTAGCAATAGCAATTATAATAATTAGTAAATTAATAATAATTGGTAAGTTTGTAAATAGTAAAAACAAGGAAAGAGGCAATGTCAAGGCACCAGAGGTCAATTCCTGATCTAAAAATAAATGAGTTTTGCCAGGCGCGATGGCTTATGCCTGTAATCCCAGCAGTTTGGGAGGCTGAGGCAGGTGGATCACTTGAGCTTGGGAGTTCGAGACCAGCCTGGCCAACGTGGTAAAACCCCATCTCTGCCAAAAATACAAACAATCAGGTAGGTGTGGTGGCAGATGCCTGTAGTCCCAGCTGTTCAGGAGGCTGCAGCAGGAGAATCACTTGAACCTGGAAGGTGGAGTTTGCAGTGAGCCGAGATCACGCTACTGCACTCCAGCCTGGGTGACAGAGCGGGACTCCATCTCAAAAAAAAAAAAAGAAAGAAAGAAAAGAAAAGAAATAAATGGGTTCGGCTGGGCACGGTGGCTCATGCCTGTAATCCCAGCACTTTGGGAGGCCGAGGAGGGTGAATCACAAAGTCAAGAGATCGAGACCATCCTGGCCAACATGGTGAAACCTCGTCTCTACTAAAAATACAAAAAAAAAAAAATTAGCCGGGCGTGGTGGCACACGCCTGTGGTCCCAACTACTTGGAAGGCTGAGGAGGAAGAAGTGCTTGAACCCAGGAGGCGGAGGTTTCAGTGAGCCAAGATTGTGCCACTGCACTCCAGCCTGAGCAACAGAGTGAGACTCCGTCTCAAAAAAAAAAGAAAGAAATGGGTTCTACTCTTGGACCAGGATGGAGAGAGGGAGACGCAGTCAGTGGAGGGAGGAGGCTGTATCGTTCCAAGACTAGACCCATTCTCAGGAGGACCTGAGGCAGATCTCCCCCACCCGCCCCAGGGCCCCCCATGGAGCACGAGGGCCTGCAGCAGCCTCCTAGGGCTGAACTGGCCTGCGCTGCATGACCTACCGTCCACACTGACCACCTCCTGAGCAGGGCCCAGAGCACTACTGGGCCCCTGGGCCTCCAGGGAGCCAGGGTCCCTTGGTCCAGCCTGGTTGCGGGCATCCTCCTCACGGACCGGGGCAGGCGTCCAGCGGGGAATGTGCGAAGTGCCCTGGGAGATGAGCTCATTCAGATAATGCTCAATCACCTCCTTCCCCTGGAAGCCAGAGAGACCCAAGACACATGAGCATGGGGCAGGATGGAGGGAGGTCACCGGGTCACCACAGGGAGCCACAGCGAGCCGGCTCAGGTCCCAGCCTCACAAGGCTATTGAGTGGTTGAATGTGGCCGGGAGGGAGGGAGAGATGCTGCAAGTGTCAAACACCCGCCTGATTTCCAAGGCTCCGTACAAAGCACAGAATGCAAAATAGCTCAGTAATAAGTTTTTCAGTTTGGGGGGTGTTTTCGTTTTTGTTAATTTTTTTTGAGACAGTGTCTTGCTGTGTTGCCAAGGCTGAAGTGCAATGGCGCCATCTCAGCTTACTGTAGCTCAACCTCCCAAGATCATGAGATCCTCCAGCCTCCTGAGTCGCTGGGAATGTAGGCACCCACCACCACTCCCAGCTAATTATTTTATTTTATTTTTTTAGAGATGGGGTCCACTATGTCGCCTAGACTTCTCTGAAACTCCTGGGCTCAGGTGATCCTCCCACCTCAGAATAATAAGTTTTTTATTGATAACACATTGGGTAAAAATATGTTATTAAAGTTAACTTCATCTGTTTCATTACAAGAACAGGTCTTTACTCAGGGATGTGTCTGAGGTCTTTATAGCAAGCAATGATCATTTTATCTAAAAAAAAAAAAAAAAAAAAAAAAAGCCTGGGTATGGTGGCTCACACCTGTAATCTCAGCAC
The DNA here is from genome assembly GCA_963574635.1 of Cheracebus regulus. Lineage (NCBI taxonomy): Eukaryota > Metazoa > Chordata > Mammalia > Primates > Pitheciidae > Cheracebus > Cheracebus regulus. Next base: position 74,218 of record CAUYQU010028977.1, on the reverse strand, counting down.
TTTGGGAGGCCAAGGTGGATCACGAAATCAGGAGTTCAAGACCAGCCTGGCCAACATGGTGAAACCCCTTCTCTACTAAAAATACAAAAATTAGCCAGGCGTGGTGGTGTGCGCCTGTAGTCCCAGCTACTCTGGAAGCTGAGACAGGAGAATCTATTGAACCTGGGAGTTGGAGCTTACGGGGAGCCGAGATCATGCCACTGCACTCCAGCATGCGCAACAAAGCAAGACTCCATCTAAAAAAAAAATTAAAATAAAATAACATTAAATTAAGTTAAATTTAAAACACCACAGAATTATCTGGTGTCCAGATAATTCACCACATAAACCTGGACATCTTGCAGTGTCAGAGCTAGGATTAGGGTGTCCCTGTTACAGACCAGTTACTTTCCCTCCATTATCTCAAGATGATTTGGTCATTACTAGAGTACCCACTTAACAGATAAGAAGACTGAGGCCCAGGGAGGGTAAGAGTCTTGCTGGATGTCATGTGGCTGTCGATAGCGGAGCATGTCTGTGTCAGTTACCTCCAGTGACTAACACAACCCACCCCTTACCCTCTTGACGTTGGCAGTGTACTGCTTCATGGCAATCTTCTCCAAGGCATTTTCAAAGCCAAAGAAGGACCGGATGTCCAGCGAGGCAGACTGCTCAAAGCAAGTCCAATCTTCATTCTCAGGGTGAACCTGAAAGCCAGGCAGGGGCCAAGCCGGGGACTCAGTGTCGGGGCCACCCTGTCCTCCCTTGGGTCTCTCCCACCGACCTGGGCCCAGGCAGAGCCTGCGGTGGACACCAGATCAAGCCTGGAGTGGTTAGCAGGACCAAGGGGCCCCCACCCATAGAACGACGCAAAATTCAAACTATCAGGGAACAAAGAGCCTTCTCATGAGAAGCCGGGAGAATGTGGGTCTCACATCTGCAGCCCTGCCCTTTAAATATTATATGCATACACAGAAAATTAGATTGAAATACATGTGTTTAGGCTGGGCATGGTGGCTCATGCCAGTATTCCCAGCAAAGGATTAATCCCCGCCAAGGCGGTTGGATCATCACCTGAGATCAAGAGTTAGAGACCACCTGGCCAACATGGTGAAACCCGGTCTCTACTAAAAATCCAAAACTTAGCCAGGAGTGGTGGTGGGTGCCTGCAACCCCCGATACTTGGAGGCTGAGACAGGAGAATCGCTTGAACCTGGGAGGCGGAGGTTGCAGTGAGCTGAGATCCACTGCTCTCCAGCCTGGGTGATAGACCAAGACTCAATCTTCAAAAATGAAAAGAAAAGAAATACAATTGTTGAATGTATCATTTATATAATCTATAAATATATAAATTATATCTCAATATCATGCATAAAATTTAGATACAGATTTTAAAAATAGTTATATATTATATAAGTTATCTATATAAAGATATATTAATATCCTTATATATCAATAAGTATTTATAGATTTGTATGTTTGCAAAAAGAAAACTTCATTGGTGGAGCTACTCTAGGGCCCCAGACCTGGTTCTCCTCACAGGTCTGTGGGCAGACTGTTACCCAGGGAGTCTGCTAAATATGCAGATTCCTGGGCCTGCCCCTAGACACCTCTGACTGAGCTGTTCCAGGTTGGGTCCCTGGAATCTGGATTTCACAAGCAGCCCAGGTGCTGTTGATTCAGCTATTGATCGAACTCATTCTGAGAAACACCACACACACTAAGAGGGATTTCAACAACTGTTCCTCACCCCTCCCCAGAGGATCTAAAAACCCCGAGCCCGAGCTCCTGGAGGACTGAAGAGGAGCTGGAGGTTCGGTGGCCATGCCTGTAATCCCAGCACTTTGGGAGGCCCAGGTGGGAGGATCAATTGTGGCCAGGAGTTTGAGACCAGCCTGGCCAACACGGTGAAACCCTATCTCTACCAAAAACACAAAAATTAGCTGGACGTGGTGGTGTGCACATCTGTAATCCCAGCTGCTTGGGAATCTGAAGCACAAGAATTGCTTGAACCAGGAGGCAGAGGTTGCAGTGAGCTGAGACCGCACCACTGCACTCCAGTCTAGGCCATAGAGCGACACTCTGTCTCAAAAAAGAAAAAAAATCAAAAAAAAAAAAAAATCATGTGCAATGGTCTATCATTGCTATCCTGGGGCTATCATCGTGAACGTGAAAACGACCCAACAAGGCAGGATCTGGCAACGTACCCATTTTACAGATACAGACGGTGTGGCCCATTGTCACTGACTCAGCAAGAAAGTGGCAGAGCTGGGTCCCATCAGTGAATGCCTGTAGGTGCCTCATTCCAGCCTCTGAAGTCATCAAGACCTAATCCCTGTGGCCTCACCTTGTCAGAGCTCACTCATGCTGTTCCCACCCCCAAAATGCCATTCCCAGCCCTTCATGGGCAGCTCCTCTCATTCTTCAGTGCTCTGCTTCAGTACCCTCCCACCTCCTCTGACTCCTATAAATCTCCCTGCTGGATCCAGCCTTAGCACCTTGACAAATGCATACACGCTGATTTGGTTTTGTTCCACTGGAATGGACCCTCTGTAAGGGCAGCGGTCAGGCAGTCTGGTCCAGTGCTGGGTGCTCAGCACTTGGCAGGGTGCCTGGCACATAGTAGGTGCTCAATTAGTATGTACTAAAGAATTATTATTATTACTATTCGTTATATTCAAAGGTAACATTTACATAGAACTTAATATGTGCCAGGCACTGGTCTAAGGGGTTTGTGCATTTTACTTTATTTAATCCTCATCACCACCTATGTGGTAGGTATGATTATTAAGCCCATTTCACAGATGAGGAAACTGAGTCATAGTTTCATGAAAGAAGGAAGGAAAAGAGGGAGGGGGAAGAGGAGGGAAGGGATAGGGTTGCCAGATTTAGGCGATAAAACACAGGATGTCCAGTCACATTTCAATTTCAGATAAACAACAAATAGCATTTGAGTATAAGTATATCCCAAGCAATATTTGAGACACGCTAAAAAAAAATGATGGGTTGTTCATCTGAACTGCAAAGGCAACCAAGCATTTTGCATCTTACCTGACAATGCCCCAGGAAGAGAGGGCTGGGCAGAGGCTCAAGGAATGTAGGAACACAGCTCTGGGCATATTTGGGTCCCAGGGCCAGGTGGGTGCAGGGGCAGGTGGGTGCCAGGGGCAGTGGGAGCCAGGCGCAGGTGGTTGTGGGGCTCAGGTTGGCACCGGGCGCAGGTGGCTGCCGGGGGTGGGCGCTGAGGGTGTCCTGGACTCACCGTGTAGCTGCAGTGCTCATTCACCACCACGCGGTTGGCGAAGGTCTCGTTGTGCGCCTCGATGAGAAGCGTCCTCTCCTTCCAGTTCAAGATGTTTGTCTGCACGAAGACCACGTGCTCGACACCTGCGATCTGCAAGGGAAGTGGGGGGAGGCGGAGGCGGGTGCGGAGCGTGGAGCACACAGGAATGGAGAGCGGGTCCGGCGGGCCTGCCCCAGTCATCCCCTGCCCTGATCCCCAAGTCCCTAATGCCACCGCCCAGCCAGCCCAGACCCACCCATCTCCGGCCTGGCCCCCCGACCCCCACCCCTACCCCCCAGCCCAGCCCCCCAGCCCTTGCCGTTCCCGGGCCCCAGGCCCCGACCAGGGTTCCGACACCCGCACCCTGGAACCCCCATCTGGACATTAAGTCAGACACCCACCCCCACCCCCACCCCGCTCCACCTCCTGGCCCCGCCCCCTCCCGCCCTGGTCCCCAGCTTCCGCTCCCAGCCGTCCCGCACCCCCGCGACAGGTCCCCTCCTCCGCCCCCCAGCCCCAGGGCCGCCCACCTTCCGCAGCAGCCGCGGGACGTCCACGCGCAGCCGGCAGCTCCGTTCCACCACGTGCACGGCCCCGTCGGGGCTGCGGGACTCGCGGAGGACCTCGCTTCCCAGGAACACAGGGATCTGGGGGCAGGTGGGGAAGCGCTTCTCATAGGCCTGGGGGCAGAGCGGCAGTCAGCGCCCGCGGGGGTGGGTACAGGGACTCAGCCGCCCAACGCAGCCTCCTTATCTGCTGTGTCACTTAGACGGGAAAGGCAGCCCTGGCCGCTGGAAGGGGCAGGGATTTTGCAGTCCTTACCAACAATCCTTCCACCAGCCTATACCTGCTAGAGCCTCACACAGCAGGGCCTGGACAATGATTTGGCAAATACGTTTTTGGCTCTGCATTTGAGTTTTTGCCCTCAGAAGGAAGAACAGAGACTCCGGGGACATTTTAAATGAGATATTTCACGGCTGGGCTCGGTGGCTCACGCCTGTAACCCCAGCACTTTGGGAGGCGAGGGGCGGATGCATAACGAGGTCAAGAGATGGAGACCATCCTGGCCAACATGGCGAAACCCCCTCTCTACTTTTTTAAAAATACAAAAATTAGCTGGGCTTGGTGGCGCACACCTGTAGTCCCAGCTACTGGGGAGGCTGAGGCAGGAGAATCGCTTGAATCCGGGAGGCAGAGGTTGCAGTGAGCCGAGATGGGGCCACTGCATTCCTGCCTTGGTGACATAGCAAGACTCCGTCCCCCCACCCACCCCCCCCACAAAAATCCAATAAACTAGGAATAAAAGGGCACGTCCTTCGCCTGGTAAAGCCATCTGCTAAGAGCCACAGGTGACATCCCTGGTGATAGACTGAGTGTTTTCCCCTAAGATCAGGAACAAGGCAGGAATATGCATTTTTCATGTCTATTCGACCTTCTGCTGGAGGTTCTAGATAAGTAAAAGAAAAGCCATCCAGTTGGAAAGGAAGAAGTAAAACTATCCGTATTTGCAGATGACATGATCATATATATATAGAAAATCCTAAAGCATCCACACAGGTACACACAAAAAGATTAGAACTAATCAATGTAGAGCCGGGCGTGGGTGGCTCACACCTGTAATCCCAACACCTTCGGAGGCCAAGGAGGGTGGATCACCTGAGGTCAAGAGTTTGAGACCAGCCTGATCAACATGGAGAAACCCCGTCTCTACTAAAAATACAAAATTAGCTGGGCCTGGTGGTGCATGCCTGTAATCCCAGCTACTCAGGAGGCTGAGGTAGAAGCACCACTTGAAACCCGGTGGTGATGTTTGCCGTGAGCCAAGATTGTGCCATTGCACTCCAGCCTGGGCAACAAAAGCAAAACTCCATTTCAAAAAAAAAAATAGAGAGAGAGAACTAATCAATGAGTTCAGCAAGGTTGCAGGATATAAAACCAATAAGAAAAATCAGTTGCATTTCTAAGTATTAACAATGAGCAAACTGAAAATAAAATCAAAGAACTCTATAGCATCAAAAAGAATAAAATACTTAGGAATACATTTAGCAAAAAGAAGTGTAAAACATATACTCTGAACACTATAAAACATTGCTGAAAAATTAAAACCTAAACAAATGGAAAGGCATCCCATATTCATGGAACAGAAGACTTAGTATTGTAAAGATGGCAATATTCCCCAACCGGTCTACAGATTCAACACAACATCCATATCCCAGCCAACTTCTTTACAGAAATTGACAAGCCTATCCTAAAATTAATACAGAAATGCAACAGACCCAACATAACCAAAAGCAATCTTGAAAAAGAGCAAAATTGGAGAATTCATATTTCCTGATTTCTTTAAAAAGACATAATAGCAAGCCAGGGGCAGTGGCTCACGCTTGTAATCCCAGCACTTTGGGAGGCCAAGGTGGGCAGATCACCTGAGGTCAGGAGTCCAAGACCAGCCTGGCCAACATGGTGAAACCCCATCTCTACTAAAAATACAAAAAATAGCCAAGTATGGTGGTGTGCACCTGTAATCCCAGCTACTCGGGCAACTGAGGCAGAAGAATCGCTTAAACGCAGGAATTGGAGGTTTCATTGAGCTGAGATCGAACCACTGCACTCCAGCATAGGCGACAAAAGCAAAACTGTCTCAAAAAAAAAGACAAATTAGCAAATGTTGGTGAGGATGTGGAGAAACTGAAACCTCCAAATCCTGTCACGTGCATGTAATATGGTACAACCCCTTTGGAAAATAGTTTGGCAGTTCTTCAAACAGTTAAACATAGAGTTACCATATGACCCAGCAATTTCGCTCCTACGTCTATACCCAAGAGAAATGAAAACAAGTCCACACAAAAAAATTGTATACAAATATATATAGCAACATCAGGCTATTCAACAATAAAAGAAAAAATAATACAATTTATATAAAATGTGCATGTATCTTTCTATACACAATGCAAATATAGGGTGTTTCTATATCATATACTTTTATAAATATAGGTAGTATGTATATAAATATATATCATATCTATAAATACATAGATATCATATCAGGTTACAGTAATCAAAACAGTGTGGTACTGGCATTAAGTGTAGACATACAGCTCAGTGGAAAAGAAGTGAGCATTCAGAAATAAACCCTCGCGTTTATGATTGACCAATTTTTTGCAAAGGTGTCAAGACAATCTAATGAGGAAAGAATAATCTCTTTAACAAATAATGCTGGGTCAATTGAATATACACATGCAAAAGAATGAAGCTGGGGCTGGGCTTCATATAAATATGTAAATAAAGACATATATCTATAAATGCATAATGTTATATAAATGTACACATGTACATATATTATTTTATATATGGATTCATAATATATTCCATATATAAATATATAGGTAGGCTGGGTACAGTGGCTCACGCCTGTAATCCCAACACTTTGGGAGGCCAAGGCAGGAAAATCATTTGAGGTCAGAAATTTGAGACCAGCCTGGCCAACATGGTGAAACCCAGTCTCTACTAAAAAATACCATAAAAAATTAGCTGGGCATGGTGGCACATGCTTGTAATTGCAGCTACTCAGGAGGCTGAGGTAGGAGAATAGCTTGAACCCAGGAGGCAGAAGTTGTAGTAAGCCGAGATCATGCCACTGCACTCCAGCCTGGGTAACAGAGCCAGACTCCATCTCCAAAAAAAAAAAAAAATATATATATATATATATATATATATATATATATATATAGGTAGTTTAAATAAGGAGCTTATTTTACATATGAATATATCTATTATATAATATTTTTGATGTACGTGTTCATATAAATATTCAGCAATGTGCTTCCTATGAGCCATTAGAGGGTCTCACCCTGGCTGACGGCACAGACTCAAGCCCTGCAGGGTACAAATCCCAGCTCTACCACTTACAAGCTGTGTGAGCTTGGATGGGTTACTTAACCTCTCAGTGCTCTGTTGCACAGAGTCGTCCTGAGAACTGAGCAACCTGCTGTGGGTGCTGGAGAAGCGCTGGCTGGGATTATTTCCTCCACAGCCTCTCTGTGTGTCTCAGACAGGATTTGGCCACGAGCACATGCCACTGTGCCCTTCAAAGGGAAGGGGCCCTCACTGTCCTCAGGGCCACTTCAGGTCAGCCCCAGGCTCTGTGCTGGGGCTGCTTGCTTCTGTGAGGGCGGAGGTCCTCCCAGGCAGGGGTGCAGAGCTGGGTAAAGGTAGCTGGAGGGGCTCCAAGCCCATGAACCTGAGCTCAGGGAGGGCAAGAGTCCATGTCCTGTTGTAGAAGGGCCAGGGTCAGGGTGGTGGGGGTGTACCCCGGCATCTGTGGCTGACCTTATTTCTTATTCCAGCGGGGTCTGCTCCTAGCGCCTGTCACAGCCCACGTGCCCCGGAATTGGGATCAACGCACGCTCCAAAAATAGTGCCAGCGTCTGAGGACTGGCACCTCCTCCACCTTCCCTCCTGGCTCCCAAGAAGAGAGGCAGGGGGAGGGGGGCCGAGGAAGAAATGGATACATGCCCAGGAGCCCTTGGTGTCACCCCAGATCGGGCAAGGCCAGCCAGCCTGTCCTCCACCAGGGCCAGGAGGACAGAGCTGCCTCTTGCCTTATCTCCAAGTCAGTTGCTGGGGCAAACACATCAGCGTTGGAATAGGGAGGCCTCATTCCCCCAGAGAATGCACCATGGGGCTCCTGGGGTCTGGACTCAGTGGGCTGGCAAGGGAGACCCCTTGAGAAATGTGTCTGCTCTATAGATCTCAGCCATGCTGTATCCACTTTCAAAGGAAATCATGTCCCCATGGAGGACAGGGCACAGAGCAAAGCCAGTGGAGGCTGGAGGGGTTCAGGCCACCTGGTTGGAAGCCCAGCTCCACCTCCTTCCAGCGAAGCATCACTGTTTCATTTGGAAAAATCATATATGTCTCATACACTTGCCCAGAGAGGCTCACTAATTTACCCAAAGTCACACAGCATGGGATGGTGAACCTGGATTTGAATCCCAGTGGAGCCCAGCCCCCACTCCCTCCAGGAACCGCTTGCTCAGCAGCTGCGCTTTGTTCTATTGGGCAGCTCAGAAACAGAGCCAGGCACTGTTTTCCCAGGCCTTGCGGTCACATCTTCTCCTTCCTTTTCCACCCTCCATCCTTCAACCCCTGCCAGGCAGCGGTCACACCACCCCTGAGCTTCTTCCCTTCCTTCTACTGCTCAGTCTCCCTCCTGTTCCTTGGACAAAATGGTTTCCAGGGAGGATATACTCAGAACAGGCCTTGAGGAGCCCAGGTGCAATGGCTCACGCCTATAATCCCAGCACTTTGGGAGGCCAAGGTGGGCAGATCACTGGAGGTCAGGAGTTCGAGACCTGCCAGACCAAGATGGTGAAACCCCGTATCTATTAAAAATACAAAAAAATTAGCCAGGCATGGTGGTGCATGCCTTTAATCCCAGCTACTCAGGAGGCTGAGGTGGGAGGATTGCTTGAGCCCAGGAGGTGGAGGTTGCAGTGAACAGAGAACGCACCACTGCACTCCAGCCTGGGTGACAGAGCGAGAATTCATATAAAAAAAAAAAAAAAAAAAAAAAAAAGGCCTTGATGCTGAGAACGTTCCTGCAAATTTTATAGTGGTCCCGAGGCTCTGTGTGATCTGCCCCACCCACCTACCTCCCATCCCCCTCACCTGGCTCCAGCCACACCAGCCTTATGCATTTAGAATGACACATCAAGTGTGTCCCTGACATGGGGCCTTTGCACTTGCTGTTCCGGATGCTTAGAACGCTGATCAATTTCCGTGACAGTGAAGGGGACAGGTGCCATGAGTCATGGGGCTTTCCGGAGGGGTAGGAGGCCTGGACTGGGGCCAAGGAGATGCCCAGGCTTCAGGGCCTCATCCATGCTAGTCTTTCTTCTTCCTCGGACACCCTCCCTGCCCCTCCTATGCACAACTGCCTCTTCCTCAGCTCTACATCCTTTTACCCTTTTATTTCTTTGAGAGCGTTTACCATGCCTTGTAACAGGAGACTTAAGAAGCAGAATCGCCTGCTTTCCCAAAACACAGCCTCATACCTGTGGCCAGCTGGGTCCTCAGCACACACAGCTAACAATGCTAACCAGCAAAGAAGAAAATAACACGCATTTGCTGTCGGCCCAAACAGCCCCAGGGAGGGTGTCAGGGAGGCGATAAAGCCGCAGACTCAGCACATGCAGCCAATCAAGAGCCAGGGTTCCTGACTCACTTCCCATCCTAACAAACCTCTTGCTCCAAAGGCCTGGTCTGGAGTCCCCAGATAACAGGCTCAGGCCACGACTTTCTCTGACTTCTAAAGGGAAGGAAGGTGCTTCTCCCAGTAGACAATGGCTGCTCCAGTGACAGGGCCACATGTTTTGGGAGGACCCCTGAGCTGAGCTCCCTCTGGAATGCCTCCATCCCAGAGCCAGTTATCCAACATCAGAGGACTTTCATGATTGTCGGACACTGTTGTTAAGGACTTTCTTTCTTTCTTTCTTTCTTTTTTGAAAATGGAGTTTTGCTCTTATTGCCCAGGCTGGCATACAATGGTGCGATCTCGGCTCACTGCAACCTCCACCTCCCGGGTTCAAGCAATTACCCTCCCTCAGCCTCCCAAGTAACTGGGACTACCGGCATGTGCCACCATGCCCAGCTAATTTTGTATTTTTAGTAGAGATGGGGTTTCTCCGTATTCGTCAGGCTGGTCTCGAACTCCCGATCTCAGATGTGCCACCCGCCTCTGCCTCCCAAAGTGCTGGGATTATACGATTGAATCACTGCGCCTGGCCATTAAGGGCTTTCTAAAGTGTTAACTGCCTCGTTTCATCCTCACAAGGCCCTGGTGAGATGGGACCTAGTATTTGCCCATTTTACAGATGAGCAAGTTGAAGGTCAGGAAGACAGAATGACTTGCCCAGCAGCACATGACCAGGGAGTGGTGGGACTGGCGCGTGAGCCTGTCTGACCCAGACGCCAATCCTGAACCACGCTGTCCTGTCTCAGAGTCTCTGGCTACTTCACAAGCATCGGTGGTTTGGAAACACGGAGTCCCACTGGACTGCAACTCACGAAGCAAGGGACCTGGAGAAGTAAGCATTGGGGTGGGCTGAGGATGGGGTCGGTGGGGCATGAGAATGAGGTTCACCTCCCTGTATGGCAGAGAAGGGATGCAGGGAAGATGGAGGGACCTCAGCAGAAACCAGCCTCCCATTCCAACTGCTGCTTTCAAATCTCATCCTCCTCAGCGAAAATGAGCACAGGAGCAAGAAAAGCAGCTCCTCCCAGCCCCAGGGCTCTCCAGGGACAATCAATGCCTCACCTCCAGGCCCTGGGAGAACTGCCTTGCCTTCTCCTGGGGTAAATGTTTATAGCAGGTGGCCAGTGGAGCAGAAAATTTTCCTTTAATTTTGAATGACCAAAAAGTGCCGTTGAGTACCAAGAGGACACATTGGGACAGTTTTCAGCTGCCCAAGCCTAACTGTCCTTGCAGTAATGGCAACAGCCGAGGCTAGCGCTGGGCTCAGTGCACACCATGAGCTGCTCCCCCAGAAGTAGGTAGCGCTCAGCCTCCCCATTTGACAGGTGGAGAAGCCAAAGCTTAGAGACTTTAAGTCACGTGCCTATAGTCACACAGCTTGTGAGGGATCAGGCTGCGATTTGACCCCCTCGCAGTCAGACTAGGGGTTTGGTGTATTGTGTTGCTTCCAGAACCAAACAGCGCCTTGACCTCTGAAGGACAGCCCTACACCCAAGTCACTCCCACACCAGGAGGGAAGCCTGGTGTGTCCTCTCAGTTCACACTCAACCCCGTTCTGACCCTCCTCTGCCCCCGTTCCTCGGACAGTCCCCCATGTGTTTGAAAATGTGTCTCTCTCCCCAGCTTGACCAAAGGCACCTCTGAAGGTCTAGCCTCTTTGCCAGGACGTCCCTTTCCTGCCTCTGACTTGGAGAAGGTATTTAATATGCACTGGCTGAGGTCGGGGGCAGTGGCTCACACCTGTAATCCCAGCACTTTGGGATGCCAAGGCAGGAGGATTTGGGATGCCAAGGCAGGAGGAGTTCAAAACCAGCCTGGGCAAAATAACGAGACCGCATCGCTACATAAAATAAGAAAATTACCCGAGTGTGGTGGCACACACCTGTAGTCCCAGCTACTCGGATGGCTGAGGCGGGAGAATTGCTTCAGCACAGGAGGTTCAAGGCTTCAGTGAGCTATGATTATGCGACTGCACCCCAGCCTGGGTGACACAGCAAGAACGTGTTTCTTTAAAAAATAGAATAAAGACCGTGCACGGTGGCTCACACCTATAATCCCAGCATTTTGAGATGCCGAGGCAGGCAGATCACTTGAGGTCAGGAGTTCAAGATCAGCCTGGTCAACATGATGAAACCCCATCTCTGCTAAAAATACAAAAAAAATTAGGCAGGCCTGGTGGTGTACACCTGCAATCCCAGCTACTCAGGAGGCTAAGGTATGAGAATTGCTTGAACCTGGGAGGAGGAGATTGCAGTGAGCCTAGATAGTGCCACTGCACTGCAGCCTGGGCAACAGAGACTCCATCCCAAAAATAACAGGAATCATAAAGCTGGGCGTGGTGTCTCACGCCTGTAATCCCAGCACTTTGCGAGGCTGAGGCGGGTAGATCATGAGGTCAGGAGATCAAAACCATCCTGGACAACATGGTGAAACCCTCTCTACTAAAAATACAAAAAAATTAGCCAGGTGTGGTGACATGCGCCTGTAGTCCCAGCTACTCAGGAGGCTGAGGCAGGAGAATCACTTGAACCAGGGAGGCGAAGGTTGCTATGAGCCGAAATTGAGCCACTGCACTCCAGCCTGGCAACAGAGTGAGACTCCATCTCAAAAATAATAATAATAAATTAAATTAAATTAAACTAAATAAAACACTGAATAAAATTCAAATGCCTACCAAGTGGATAGGGACCTTACCTAGAAGGGACCAGGGAGCCCCAGAAGGTCATAAAGCACCTCTCCTTGCAGGAAGGTTGTGATGCCTTTGCAGGTCCTGGGCCCTACCCATGGCAATCACATCACACCCAGTAAAGTGCATCTACTTTCCGTGGCTTACAATACATGACCTCATCACAGCTGACGACCAGATGACAGCCTGGCATGAAATGGCTTTTGTAGGCATTTAATTCAATATTTGTTCATTTTAACTCTGCAAGTTTCTTTTTTTTTTTTTTTTGAGATGGAGTCTCACTGTGTTGCCTAGCCTGGAGTGCAAAGGTACCATTTCAGCTCACTGCAACCTCCACCTCTTGGGTTCAAGTGATTACACTGCCTCAGCCTCCTGAGTAAGTGGGATTACAGACACCCACCACCGTGCCCAGCTAATTGATGTATTTTGAGTAGAAACGGGTTTTCACCATGTTGGCCAGGCTGGTCTCAAACTCCAGACCTCAAGCGATCTGCCTGCCTCACCCTCCCAAAGTGCTAGCATTACAGGCGTGAGCCACTGAACCTGGGCCTGCAGGTTTCTTTTTGTATTCTGGAATTATTACATGTATTTGCATTTATTTTCTTTCCTTGTTAGACATTACTGTGACCCTTGAGAAACTGTGGGCCCCAGGCACCCTGCTCTGGGAGAGGCCCTGGAGGAGACCGAACAGGCCCCAGCCCCTGTGCCTGTGGTACCTCCCAGGGTCCTACAGGATCAAATAGTTCATGGAAACTTTCTGTGTTGGAAACCAGCTCACACACCAGTTTTGTCCCCACCTAGGAGCCTCAGCTGCCAGCTCCTGTCCCCACCATTGGCCTAGCTACTCACAAATGAGACCAGAGCCTCTCCCTGCTAAACAAACACATGGTTTGGTACTCTCAGGGACACAAGGCCACAGAAGGATTCGGTTACAGCCCTTCTGCCAGGTGGCTGGAGAGGACATCCAAGGCTGACTGCTCAGAAAAGGAGATGGTCCAAAGCCCAGAGTCCACAGCTGCGAGGCCATGGTGGGGCGGGCAGGGACCAGGCAGGGCTGTCTCCCATGGGGTCCTCATCCTGCAGAATCAATATTGACACAACTATTGTGTTGAGATGGGAGGCTGGACCTGGATAGCCCTGAATTCCCACCCAGACTTGCCCAATTCCAGGCTGGGTAACCCCTTCTCTCATCTGTAAAGTGGAATAATCATAGAATCTCCCGACTAGCACTCAGTTGGGCCTGTTTCATTCCTTCATGCATCACAACTGCTGAATTAGGGTCGTCAGCCCCTGACATCCCTGAATTTGCAGTGCTTTGCAAAATGCCTAGCACATAGTCGACACTCGATAGACATTTATAGGTTGAACGAATGAACAACAGCATAGCACCATTGTTAAGAGAGTGGGTTCTGGGGCCTGCATGGGGATCTCCGCTCTGACTCTCACCAGCTGTGTGAACAAGAGGTCAAGCTCTCAGTTCCTTGATTTGCTTGTGTGTAAAAGGGGGAGTAAGAAAAGTAGCTACCTTACTACTTGTCAGAGGAATAAAGGACTTAGCTTGTGTAATGTGCTTAGAGCAGTGCCTGGTACATGCTTTATTCTACATCACCATTTGTTAAATAAATTTTAATTTTAAAAATGAGTGAGATTCGATAAAGTACAGGAAATCTATTTCTGCTAATCATTTGACAGAAGATCCCTCTTCCCCTGCTTCCTTCCTTCCTGCTCTTCCTCATCCAAATTCAAAGGAAGCTGAAATGCTACTTACCCCAGAACAGTAAGAATGCAGAAAGAAGGCCAGGTGCGGTGGCTCACTCCTGTAATCCCAGCACTTTGGGAGTCTGAGGCAGGAGCACCATGAAGTCAGGAGATCAAAACCATCCTGGCTAACACAGTGAAACCCTGTCTCTACTAAAAATACAAAAAATTACTCAGGTGTGGTGGCACATGCCTGTAGTCCCAGCTACTCAGGAGGCTGAGGCAGCAGAATTGTTTGAACCTAGCCTGGGAGGTGGAGGTTGCAGTGAGCCAAGACTCCAGCCTGGGTGACAGAGTAAGACTCCATCTCAAAAAAAAAAAAAAAGAATGCAGAAAGAATATCCAAACTGCACCAACACCTTCCAGCCTGATGCTCTACCTTCCCTTGTCTATTCTGCAGACATGATCTGGGGCCCTGGATACCATGCAGGCACTAAGTAAGGTGCACCCCTCTCCTGTCATACTCTTCAGGAAGCTCCCTATTACCCACTCCTTCCCCCTGCAAGTCTAGGGGACCATGGGACAGAAGGGATATCAATTTACTCACCTACCCCAACTCTTTTTTTAAAAATTGAAATATAGGGGGTTGGGTGTAGTGGCTCATACCTGTAATCTCAGCACTTTGGGAGGCCTAGGCAAGTGGATCACCACAGGTCAGGAGTTTGAGACCAGCCTAGTCAACATGGTGAAACCCCATCTCTACTAAAAATACAAAAAAATTAGCTGGACATGGTGGCATGTGCCTGTAGTCCCAGCTACTCAGGAGGCTGAGGCACAACAAATATTTGAACCTGGGAGGCAGAGGTTGCAGTGATCAAGATTGCACTACTGCATTCCAGCCTGGACAACAGAGCAAGACCCTATCTAAAAAAAAAAAAAAAAAAAAAAAGGCCAGGTGTGGTGACTCATGCCTGTAATACCAGTACTTTGGGAGGCTGAGGCGGGCAGATCATGAGGTCAGGAGGTCAAGACCATGGTGGCCAACATGGCGAAACCCCGACTCTACTAAAAATACAAAAATATTAGCTGGGCGTGGCAGCACACGCCTGTAGTCCCAGTTACTCAAGAAGCTGAGGCGGGAGAATTGCTTGAACCTGGCAGAGACTGCAGTGAGCTGATACCATGCCACTGCACTCCAACCTGGGTGACAGAGGGAGACTGTCTCAAAGAGAGAGAGAGAGAGAGAAAGGAAAGAAAGAAAGAAATCATATGAGACATAGCCTTCTGCATCTGACCTCTCTCACTGAGCACCATGTTTTCAACCCATGCATGATATATATACACCTTGGAATACTACTCAACCATACTCCCAGGACTTTGGGAGGTTGAGGCGGGACTTTTATTTGAGGTCAGGAGTTCGAGACCATCCTGGCCAACAAGGTGAAATACCATCTTTACTAAAAATGCAAGGAATCATATTTTTAGTAAATAGATAAATACGTGCATCAGTGCTTTCTTCTTTTTCACTTCTGAATACTATGCCATGGGGTAGATGTCCCAGCTCTTGGTAGGGGTGCCCAGCTAGAGCTGCTGAATGGGTCATCAGCCACCCCAATGGCAGCAGTGTCATCCCAGCTGATGAGGGGAAGTGGGCCTAGCAGAACCAGGCTGTCACTGTTCCGGAAGCCCTGAGATGACTGCTGTAGACAATCCATCATTGCAGCTCCAGATGGCCCTGGAGCTAAAAAGCCACGGCTCATCCTAGCAAAGCCAGCCTGGGACACACATGAGACAGAGACACAGGTTCAGAACAGCATCTGCAGCCAGGGTACCTAGACTCAGTGAGAGGACAAAGGAGGAGTGTAGGGGAGTGGCAGAGACACAGCACAGGGTCAACATGTGACCCCAGCTCTGCCACTTGACAGCTGGGTGTCCTCAAAGCAAACTCTCTGAGGCTGTTTTTCTCAGAAAAAAAGAGGATGAGGATGGTGACTCAGTTGAGCCTGTTTTATCCCTTCATGCATCACAACTGCTGAAGTAGCATCATCAGCCCCGATATCCCTGAATTTGTAGTGCTTTGCAAAAATGCCTAGCGTATAGTCAACACTCAGTAGACATTTACAGGATGAATGAATGAATAACAGCATAGCACCGCCATTAAGAGCGTGGGCTCTGGAGCTGCTGCAACAATTAAAGGGACAATGCCAGATACCACACAGTTGACTTTTTTCCTTAATGGACAAGAGCAAACCAATGGAGACTTGAAACAGAGATTCATACACAAATGTTCACAGCAGCATCATTCACGCCATGGTCAAAAGGTGGAAACAAACCACATGCCCATCAACAGATGAATGGCTAAATGAAAGGTGATGGAGTCAAACAATGATGTATCCTTCAGCTTTAAAGAAGAGTGAAGCACTGGCGCCTGACACAACATGGCTGAACCTGGAAGACATTGTGCCCAATGAAATAAGCCAGACACAAAAAGAGAACTATTGTATGATTCCTCTTATATGAGGTACCTAGAATGGTCAAATTTACAGAGGCAGAAAATAGAATAGTGGTTGATGAGAGCAGTGGGGCACAGGGAGTGGAGAGTTAGTGTTTCAGGGCACGGCAACCCAGTTTGGGATGACGAGGGAGTTCTGGAGATGGACAGTGGAGACCGTTGCACAATAATGCGAATGGGCTTGGTGAGGTGGCTCACGCCTATAATCCCAGCACTTTGGGAGGCTCAGGCGGGCAGATCACCTGAGATTGGGAGTTCAAGACCAGCCTGACCAACATGGAGAAACCCCATCTCTATTAAAAACACAAAATTAACCAGGCATGGTGGTGCATGCCTGTAATCCCAGCTACTCGGGAGGCCGAGGCAGGAGAATCACTTGAACCCAGAAGGAGGAGGTTGCAGTGAGCCAAGATGGCACCATTGCACTCCAGCCTGGGCATCAAGAGCAAAACTCGATCTCAAAATAAATAAATAAGTAATGCGAATGTACTTATGTCACTGAACTGCACATCTAAGATGGTTAAAATGGTAAGTTTTGTGTTACATGTATTTTATCACAATAAAAACATACAGAGTGAGGCCAGATACAGTGGCTCACACCTAGAATCCTAGCACGTGGGAGGCCAAAGCAAGAGAATCACTTGAAGCCAGGAGTTTGAGACCAGCCTGGGCAACACAGCAAGACTCCCATCTCTACAAAATATTTTTAAATTAGCCAGATTCAGTGGCACCTGTAGTCCCAGCTCCTCAGGTGGCTGAGGTGGTAGAATCGCTTGAACCCAGGAGGTTGAGGCTGTAATGAGCTCTAATTGCACCACTGCACTCCAGCCTGGGCGATTAAAAAAAGAAGAAGAAGAAGCCACCCACTAGTTGGTCTGCAGCCCTACCAGAAGCATTTGTCATCGTTTGGAATAGGACATTATATCTCTGTTTGTTTGTTTACAGTCTCAACACCACCGTCTCTATGTAGGTTTCATTTACCACTGAATTCCCTGGTGCGTCATACAACACCTGGGACATTGTAGACATTCAGCCAATATTTGTCAAATGAATGAAAGAAGGAAGGAATGAGTGAATGCCCAGGTGCCAGGAAAATAAAATAGGAAAATGGAACCACCTTTCTACATATCCCTGGGAGATTAAGTCACATAAGTACCGGTCTCCCTAGTCTCAGAGTGAGTGGATCTACGTCTGCACTCCCAGGGGACATCAGCAGGTGCACAGCCCAAAGCTCTACCTTCAGAGAGCTAGGTTCTGGAAGATACTTATTGGGCAAGTGAATAAATGAGTAACTAACTCCCCCTCAGTTGTCAGAGCAGGGTTCATCCATAGGGATTGAACAATGAATCAGCCATAAACAAAGTTGGAGAGGGAGAGTTTTGCCTGTTTTTTTTGTTGTTGTTGTTGTGTTTCTTGTTTGTTTGTTTTTGAGACAAGGTCTTGCTTTGTCACCCAGTCTGGAGTACAGTGGCAAGATCATGGCTCACTGCAGCCTCGACCTCCTGGGCTCCACGGATGCTCCTGCATCAGCCTCCCAAGTAGCTGGAGTTACAGGCATACACCACCATGCCCAGCTAATATATTTTTTTAAGACAGAGTTTCACTCTTATTGCCCAGGCTGGAGTGCAATGGCACGATCTCGGCTCACTGCCACCTCCACCTCCTGGATTCAAGCGGTTCTCCCGCCTCAGCCTCATGAGTAGCTGAGATTACAGGCGTGCACCACCAAGCCCGGCTAATTTTGCATTTTCAGTAGAGATGGGGTTCCTCCGTGTTGGTCAGGCTGGTCTCAAACTCTTGACCTTAGATGACCCACCCACCTCAGCCTCCCAAAGTGCTGGGATTACAGGCGTGAGCCATCACACCTGGCTATTTTAATTTTTTGTAGAGACAAGATCTCATTACGTTGCCCAGGCTGGTCTCAAACTCCTGGGCTCAAACAAACCTCCTGCCTTGGCCTCCCAAAGTGCTAAGATTATAGGCGTGAGCCACTGCCCCCTGCCGGTTTTGCTTGTTTTTAATAAGCTCCCTAGCCTATGGCCCAACGGGAGGCAAAGTCGGCTGGGGTCCAGTTCTTACTGGTTACTGCTTCTGCACAGTTGGATGTACCTTTAATCTGGGAAGCCATGTCCCCTCCACATGAGGACTCACTCTCGGAACACCTGGCCTCTCCAGCACTGGGAGAAGGTCAGCCCGTGCCACCCATGTGCACACAAACCCTCTGCAGAGTCTCAACCATGCTTCAGGAGCAGGGCCCAGGGACTCTCAGGATCAGCAGGTGTCCCTGATGGCTCCGGGAGGGTGGATGACTTAACAAGGCCAGCCCAGAGCAGCTTGACATTTACAGGATATGTCAGGATCTTGCTCAGAGGGGAAACACTATTTTAAATTTTCCAAGTTCTCAGGAGTGCCTCCGGACCTCCAACGCCTCTGCTTCCTGCTCCCTGACGACGCTGCCAGCCACTTTCTAACTTGTACTGGGCTCCGGATGAGCTAGTTCACTTCTTGGAGAGACAAGTTCTACCCCGTTGGCCTTTGCAGAGGCTACACCCTCCCCAACACCCCCCACCTCCCCACTCCCTGCTTCCTCGAAACTCTCAGCCTGGCTAGTTCAAATGACCTTCCCATGGCTTCCAATGGGTTCTTCTTTGTGTTCCTAAAATGCCCTGTTCTTCCCCATTACAAATAGTTCTACATGGCATTTGCCTGTCAACCCCTCACCCTACAAGACTATGCTGGGTGCTGCCTTAGGGCAGGAACCACATCCAAAGAACTACATGGGCCAGGAGCAGTGGCTCACACCTGTAATCCCAACACTTTGGGAAGTGGGCAGTGCGCTCGGGCCCAGCAGTTCAAGACCAGCCTGGGCAACATGGTAAAAACCTGTCTCTACAAAAGATACAAACATTAGCTTGGCATGCTTGTGCATGCCTGTACTTCTAGCTACTCGGGAGGCTGAGGTGGGAGGATCGCTTGAGCCTGCAAGGTCGAGGCTGCAGTGAGCTATAATCACGGCACTGCACGCCAGCCTGGGTGACAACCTGAGACCTCTCTCTCAAAAAAAAAAAAAAGAAAGAAAAAGAACCAGATGAACAAGACAAGACAGACACAGCCTTGACTTCCTAGAGCTTCCCTTAGTGAAAAATACCCATATAAACAAGTAAACAAGCAAATTCCATGTAAACAACAAAACAACCGAACAGGATTAACCATGCATTTCAAAAAGTACAAGATCAGGCCAGGCACGGTGGCTCATGCCTGTAACCCCAGCACTTTGGGAGGCCGAGATGGGCAGATCATCTGAGGTCAAGAGTTCAAGACCAGCCTGAACAACATGGTGAAATCCTGTCTCTACCAAAAGTACAAAAATTAGCCAGGCATGGTGGTGAGCAACTGTAATCCCAGCTACTCGGAAGGCTGAGACAGGAGAATGAACCCAGGAGGTTGCAGTGAGCCAAGATCACACCATTGTACTCCAGCCTGGGCAACAGAGCAAGACTCTATCTCAAAAAAAAAAGGCTGGACGAATTGGCTCACACCTGTAATCCTTGGGAGGCCAAGGTGGGCAGATCACAAGGTCAGGAGTTTGAGACCAGCCTGACCAATATGATAAAACCTCCATCTCTACTAAAAATACAAAAATTAGCTGGATATGGTTGTATGTGCCTGTAGTCCCAACTACTCCAGACGCTGACACAGAAGAATCACTTGAACCCAGGAGGTGGAGGTTGCAGTGAGCCGAGATTGTGCCACTGCACTCCAGCCTGGGCGACAGAGCAAGACTCTGTCTCAAAAAAAAAAAAGAAAAAAAATAGTACTAGATCAGTGCACATTTGAGCCTCGAACATTGGAGAAAAAAAAAAAAAGTTCTAGGAATCCATACAGCCTTTGGCACACAGCAGAAACTCAAAAAAATATTTGTGGAACGCACACATGCACGAATGTATAAATAAATGCACACAGAAATGAATGAATGAGGGCCTTACATTTATTTCAGGGCCCTCTGAGATCAGAAGACACTTTGCAGGGCAGAGGATCACCTCTGTTCTGCCAGCCCACATCAGAGCAGCATTCAAGGTAGAAAACATTGCCTGCCTTAATCTGTTAACAAGATCAGATGACGGGCTCCAGGGAGCTAATTTAAACTCATTTAAATAAGGCCCCTGCTGCTTTGTTAAAACTATGTCCATAACAACGAATCCAACTGTAACTGCTTTTGGCCTAAGCCACAGAATTTACCTTCACAAGCTGCTTCTTATTAATAATGCATTGGCTAAATTACAAGCTGCTTATCAATACAACAAGGCCAGCTCTTTAAATATTTTGACCTTAATTGCTGAAGGACAGAACTTCACTTCCATAACCCTGCCTCCACAGGAAAAGCCTTTTGCTTGGGAAATTATACTCCAAGTCATTCCTAATTTAGGTTTGCAAAACAAAGATGACCTGAAGCTACTAGGCTTTGGGGCCCCATAGGGACACTTAGACAGTGGCCGGACAAAAATGGACCAGGTCATTCCTAAAGCCACGGTACTGCTGGTGGTGCACAAATGTTTTCGGAAAGTCAAGGCCAGGAACAGTGGCTCACGCCTGTAATCCCAATGCTTTCAGAGGCCAAAGCAGGAGGATGGCTTGAGCCAAGGAATTTCAGACTAGCCTGGGCAACATAAGGAGAGCTCATCTCTACAAAAATATTTTTTAAAATTAGCCACATGTGGCCAAGCACCGTGGCTCACGCCTGTAATCCCAGCACTTTGGGAGATCGAGGTGGGCGGATCATCTGAGGTCAGGCATTTGAGATCAGCCTGACCAACACGGAGAAACCCTGTCTCTACTGAAAATACAAAATTAGCCGGGTGTAGTGGTGCATGCCTGTAATCTCAGCTACTTGTGAGGCTGAGGCGGGAGAACCGCTTGGACCCGGGAGGTGGACGTTATGGTGAGCCAAGATTGAGATCGTGCCATTGCACTCCAGCCTAGGCAACAAGAGTGGAACTTCATCCCAATAACAACAACAACAAACTTGGCCAGGTGTGGTGGCAAACACCTGTGGTCTCAGCTATGCAGAAGGCTGAGGTGGGACAATCGCTTGACCCCAGGAGGTCAAGGCTGCAGTAATCCGTGATTATACCACGGCACTCCAGCTTGGGTGACAGAGCAAACCCCTGTCTCCAAAAAGAAATAAAATAAAATAAAATAGAGGGAGGACGGGAGGTAAGGTGGGAGGGAAAAGGAAATAAATGTAAGGAAGGGAAGGAAAAAGAAAGGAAGGGAAGGGGAGTGGAGGGGGAGGGGATGGAAGGGAAGGAAAGGAAGGAGGGAGGGAGGGAGGCCAGGTGTGGTCACACCTATAATCGCAGCACTTTGGGAGGCCGAGGTGGGTGGGTCACTTGAGGTCAGGAGTTGGAGACCAGCCTGGCCAACATGGTGAAACCTCTACTAAAAATACAAAAAATTAGCCAGGCATGGTGGCTCACACCTGTAATCCCAGCTACTTGGGAGGCTGAGATGGGAGAATCGCTTGACCCTGGGAGGTGGAGGCTGCAATGAGCTGAGATTGTGCCATTACACTCCAGCCTGGGTGACCAGAGCAAGACTTTGTCAAAAAATAAAAGTTAAAAAAATGGGGGATGTGGGGAAGAAAGAAAGAGCCAGAATCCGAAGAGTCCGGCTGTGGGCTCTGACTGTGGGATCAGATTCCCTAAATTCAAATCCCAACTCTGAAATGTATCCCCTAAAATTGATATGTTGAAGTTCTAACCCCTGGTGCCTGTGAATGTGACCTTATTTGGAGATATGGTCTTTAGAAGTAATCAAGTTAAAGTGAGGTTATCAGAGTGTCCTTATAAATCTAATACGCCTGGTGTCCTTATATAAAGGGATATCTGGACACAGTAAGTGACCATGTGAAGACTAGAGTTATGCTGCCCCATGTCAAGGAACAATCTGAGGCTGGGAGAGAGAGGCCAGGAAGCAGATCCCCTCCTAGACCCTCCAAAGGGAGCGTGGTCCTCCTGACACCTTGACTTCAGGCTTCTGGTGTCCAGAACAGTGAAGCAATACACTGATGTTGTTCTAAGTCATCCGGTTTGTGGCTCTGTGGGACCACGAACACTGGTCACTGACGGACAGTGTCCTGGACCTTGCTGAGCCTCAGTTCCCTCTTCTATACAGATCTGGCTGCTGTAATCAATCTGCCTCTGAGCTGGCCTAAAGGGCTGGCCACAGGTAGCGTTATAAAGGCTCCCGGGCTTGGCCGGGGTGCCAGGGGCCAGGGTCTGTGGGGTTGCGCTGTGTTCTCCTCTGTAGGGTTCTGAAGGGGTAAAGGCATCCTGATGGTAACTGCGTCTGCCCCCCAGACCACACACTTGGCCCAGATGACACCCCAGTGACTTCAGATCGTCCATCCAGCTCTGAGAAATGGTTGCGCTCATAGTTGGGAGTATAAATTCTGGAGCCAAACTGCTGGAAGTAGGGTCCCCGCCTACTACATGCTTGCTTTGGAGGCTTGAATAAGCCTCTCATCCTTAGTCTCCTCCTCTGTCAAACAGGCTACCACAGAACTCATCTTACCAGGTGGCTACGAGGGGTTAACAAGTGAATGGACTCAGAACAGTGTCTGGGGCCGGGCACGGTGGCTCAGGCCTGTAATCCTACCATTTTGGGAGGCCAAAGCAGTGGATCACTTGAGGACAGCAGTTTGAGACCAGCCTAGCCAACATGGTGAAAACCCATCTCTACAAAACCCCAAAAATTTAGCTGGGCATGGTCGTGGGCATCTGTAGTCCCAGCTACTCAGGAGGCTGAGGCAGGAGAATTGCTTGAACCCGGGAGGTGGAGGTTGCAGTGAGTCGAGATCATGCCATTGAACTCCAGCCTAGGCAACAGAGTGAGATTTCGTCTCAAAAAAAAAAGAAGAATGGGGAATATGCTGAGGCCTGGAGCAGAGGTAGAGCCTGGTGGGTCTGGTTCTTAACCACCACCCACTTGGGAAAAGAGGCAGATAACCTAGGTTCGACTCACAATAGCCTGGGCAGAGCATGGCCTTTGGGACCCAGGTGACCTGATCCCACAGCCTCAGACACAGCCTTTTCTTCCTCTATGCAAGGATCTCCACAAGACACCGCCACCCACACACCTTCTGGGACCTGGGCATTCAGAGGACCGACGGACCCTCTTCAACATTGGATACTCCAGCTGCCTCCATTGTCTTAATTGCTTTTTTCTGTTTACCAAGATAACAAAAGCTCATTGTTTTGAATCCAATGATACAGAATGCTGTCAAGAAAGAAAGGAAGGCTGGGCGTGGTGGCTCGTGCCTGTAATCCCAGCACTTTGAGAGGCCAAGGTGGGAGATCACTTGAGCCCAAAAGTTCAAGACCAGCCTGGGTCACAGAGTGAGACCTCATTTCTATAAATGTATATGTAAATTCTGATATATAAAAATTTAAAAATTAGCCAGGCACAGTGGTACATGCCTGTGCATCCAGCTACTCTGGAGGCTAAGGCAGGAGGATAGCTTGAGGCCAGGAGGTCAAGGCTATAGTGACCCATGATTGCACTACTGCACTCCAGCCTAGGCAACAGAGCAAGATCCTGTCTCAAAAAGAAAGAAAAGAAAAAAGGAGCAAAGGCCAGGTGCAGAGGCTCATGCCTGTAATCCCAGCACTTTGGGAGGCCAAGACGGGCAGATCACTTGAGGTCAGGAGTTCGAGACTAGCCTGGGGTGAAACGCTGCCTCTACTAAAAACACAAAAATGCAAAAATTAGTAAAGTGCAGTGGCACACGCCTGTAATCCCAGCTACTCAGGAGGGTGAGGCAGGAGAATTGCTTGAACCCAGAAGGTGGAGGTTGCAGTCAGCCACTGCTGCACTCCAGCCTGGGCCACAGATCGAGACTTTGTCTTAAAAAAAGAAAAAAGAAAAAAAAAAAAAAAGTTGAGAGAGGAAAGATCCCCTAGAATCCTTTGAAAGGATTTGCTTCCTTTGGAAAGCAAATTCCTCTGGAAGCAAATTTCATGTGAAGGGATTTGAAGAGAGATGTCCATTCATTTGACTAGATACATTTTTGAAGTGAGAGTATTAATTTTTTAAAAAGTTTAAAGCCAGATCTAGTAATTTTGTAACCAATTCCTCAAAGCCCAGTTTCAGTCCTTTGTGTCACTGTCAGTGGACTTTTGAAGAAGCAAGGGGCATTTTGATTCTGAAGTCAGTTTTGTTAGAAAAACTGAAAGGCCAGCTTTTCTGGTCACTTGGATGCAGTGAAAATAGCTGAGTTCATCCGAAACTTCCCCTGCATCTGACCCACACTGAGGGCAAGTGTTTAACTGAGAAACAAAGACGAACATTAAGGACAGAAAACCCCTTCTGTGCCTCCACAGTGTGCAAGTTATGTTGAGTTATGCAGCTATTTTGGGGACAATAATGTTTTGTCAACAGTCGGCAAAGTGGCTTTGTTGTCAGTGTTGCTGTGGCTTGGGACCATTTCACAGACAAGGACTGTATGGAAGACAGGATGACATGGTTGTGGCAGTCCCTTTGAAAAATACAAATAATTTAAATTAAGTACAGATTATAAAGATTTTTTTCTTTTCTTTCTTTTTTTTTTTTTTTTTTGAGATGCAGTTTCACTCTTTGCCTAGGCTGGAGTACACTGCCACCATCTCGGCTTCCTGAAACCTCCACCTCCTGGGTTCAAGCAATTCTCCTGCCTTGGCCTCCTGAGTCGCTGGGATTACAGGTGTACTGCACCATTCCCACCTAATTTAGTATTTTTAGGAGAGACGAGGTCTGAGGCAGGAGAATCACCTGAACCCGGGAGGTGGAGGTTGCGGTGAGCCAAGATTGCGCTGCTGCACGCCAGCCTGGACGATAGAGTGAGAATCAGTCACAGAATAAAAAGAAATGGGCTTAGAAAAGTTTGGCAACTTTCTAAAGACATACAGCCAGAGAAAGCATGGCAGAGCACAGCGGAGCCTTCAAGCTTCCGAGTCCACGTCCCTGGATCACTTCACCATCCCCTGGTGTTCCACTCCCATTACACAGAAACAATCACACAGCCACAGACAAAAACAGTAACAATCATAGCTGGATCTCAGTGAGCATTTGATCTGCGTCAGCCCTGTACCAGGAGCTTTATACACATTGATTCATGTAATCCACAGCATGACACCAGGGTTTGGAAGCCAGGAGATTCCCATTTTAGAGATGAGGAGTGGAGGCTCGTGGAGGTGAAGTGACTTGCTCTTTGGTCACTCAGCTAGTCAGTCGGGGAGCTAGAATATGACCCCATGCCAGTTCCTGCCTCTTTGCTGTCCTAGAACCATCTGCCCATAACAGCACAATGTAAATGATGATTTTAATGATGCTTTTAAATCCTCTGTGTGACAATAAACATACATGTGTGTAGATTCTTAGAATAAGACAGGACACACAGCCACCAAGAGATATGAAAGTCCCTGGACAGAAGGCCAGGGTTAAGCAGTCAGTGCTGGGGTGGGACAGACGGAGGTGGATTCTAGTGTTTCTTACACTTTCAATACATTAATTTACAAGACCGGTGTCATAACAGGGACAGCATATTTTGTGAGCTTCTACTGAGTGCCCAACACACAGCCAGAGCACGAAGAATTATCTCATTTACTCCTCCCCACAACTTCATAGTATTGCCCCCATGTTATGGAGCAGGAAAGTGAAGCTCCGAGAGGCAGAGGGATGGAGCCAAGAAGAAATCCCACGTCTGCCTGTCTCCAGCTCCTGCCCCAGGGTGCAAAGACCAGTGATCCAGGGGGCCAAGGATCTGGCAGCCAATTCTAGGCCTCCAACTGACTTGCTGCACAACAGAGCAAACCTGCCCACTCACTCCCTCTCTCCTCCTGGTGTCAGCTTCCTTGAAGGGGAGGGAAGACGGTCTGTGAGCCTAAGGAGGGTGCTGTGGTTAAATGTGAGGTTCTAGAGTCTGCTCTGCAGGGATCTGAGCCCCCTGACTGCACCTCTTCCTAGCTACAGAACTTGCCATCATCCCTTCACCTGTCCAAGCCTCCGTTTCATGGAAGTAGAATACGAATAATAACAGCTATTGGGAATTGGAAGAAACATCATTTGTAAAGACAGTGCTGTAAATATTCAATGAACGGCTGCTGTCATCACCCCCACTATTCCATTTATCACTGCGATTATGCCATTACATGAAATGATGGCAGTGGCTTGGCCCCTGATACCTTTGTTTTCTGTCAGGAGAGTCTAAAGTAAGGGAGTGGGTCAGCTTCAACAAGGGGAAGGAAGAAGGATCTTGTGTTTTGGTCACTGGGCCAAGGATAGGATGGTGGGTTAGAGGGGCCACTGGTTAGAAGTTAAACCCACCAGGTTAGCTGAGTAGGGTAATAATTCCTTCTGATCTGGGAGTCTAAGGAGCTCTGTCTTCCTCCCGCCATAGCTGATCTCAAGTCCCTCCAACTGTCACGTGGGAGGCCCAAGAATCAGGAGTCACTCACCGCCATGACCAGCTCAAATGGGTACTTGTAGACTCGGACAGGAGACTGGTATCTCTGCACCATGTTCACGCCGGAGAACCAAAGGAAGCCACCAGGCAGGGGTGTGCAGAGAGCCTGGGGCAAGGGGTGACTGGTGAGGTCGCAGATCCCCTGGAGAGAAGCAGGGATATCACCCACCAAGCGAGAGGGGCAGCCCCTGGTCCCACCCACACAGCTCCCCAGCCTTCAAAGTGAGAAGGCTGATATGATCCCCAAATTACTCCAGGCCAGGCCCCAACAGCTCCTCTGCCATTAGCTACGGCCCGAGACCACGCTCAGCCTTCCAAAAGCAATCAGCACCTCCAAACTTTCGTCTACCCCCACCCCTTCAAACTGAGGGCCCCCAGAAGCCTCACGGCCACCCACACAGACACACACACACTTTTGCAGTTCTTACACTCCCACGGTTCTCTTCACGCATGCACCCCGCAGCTTGTCACAGACGTCCTGGCCTACAGCCCACCCCCAAGTCTCCCTGCACCTGCCCTCCCATTTTCCTCCCAGACAACCTGACTACACACACACCCTTCACCACTTTTCACAGGCACAGTCTCTGCCACACACATGCACACACGCAGGTTCCCCTCCCACACGGGACTACCCTTGCTCACGCCTCCAAATTTGCACATACATCCAGCTCCCTGAAACACATACCTGCCCAACTCCACACACACAATTCCCCTGGTGTGCACACCCCCGTGCGCACATGCACACACACGTACACACACGTAGAGACACTCGCACACACATGCACACACACGTTCCCGCAGCTTTGCTCACCCTTGCCCTCAGGAGCCTTCGGGAAAGCAGCCTAGGGGAAGTGCCCTGAAAGCCCGCCGGGCTGGGGAGCGGAGCGCGCCGGGGCTCTCGCGGCCGCCTGGCCCGGAGCGAAAGGCCTGGGGCGGGGCCCGATCGCGGCTCCCTAGCCTGCGGTCACCTGTCTTAAATACCCTGCTACTTGGACAGCCGGGGAGGGCAGGAGGGAGGGAGTGAGACCTCCCCGGCCGAGAGCGTTCCAGCACCCGGGACAGCGGAGATCCTGGCCTGGCCCCGCCCCTGGCCTGGCCCCGCCCAGGTTTGCCCTACCCGCTGACTGGTCCCGCCTCACTCTGGCCCCGCCCCAGACTTACTCCACCCTCGTTCTATCCCCGCCCCTTATTTTACAGGGCTCTTTCTTGACCACGCCCGCATCCCAGCCCTTTCTGCAGATTGGTCACACCTCAGGAAGCCCCCGCCCCCTGCACTGGCCCCGCCCCTAAGGCACGCGGCTTCGGGAATGGTACCGCCCTAGGAAGACCCCCGCGACCAATCTAGCTCTGTACCTAAACGGATCCGGCGTCCGGGCCGACCTGCCCCTCTTAGTACTGTTTACATTTGTAGATTAGCACAGTTTACGTCTTTCCTTGCTCAAATTAACCTCTCCCTCACCCCGCCACACCTCGGTTTGACCGGCTCCTCCACCTGTCCCCAACCCACGCCCCGAGCTTACACCTTCGTTCACTCTGCACACCTTCACAGCACCGGCTCCAGGAGCTGGACAGCTGCCGGTGAGCAACACCACGAATGCAAACCCTGGTGGAGTTTATAGGCTGGTGAGGAGACAGACAATAAGGCAAACATGATGTGTGAGGTGGTAAAAAATGGTAAGGAGAGAAAAATAATCAGGGAAGGGGCTCAAGAAGCCAGCAGAGAGACGACAACCAAAAACAGGGAAGAGGCCGGGCGTGGTGGCTCGTGCCTGTAATCCCAACACTTTGGGAGGCCGAAGCAGGAGGATCGCTTGAGCCCAGGAGCTGGAGACCAGCCTGGGTAACACAGCAAGACCCCATCTCTACAAAAAAAAAAAAAAAATTTTTTTAATTAGGTTCGGCGCAGTGGCCCATGCCTGTAATACCAACACTTCGGGAGGCCAAGGCAGACGGATCACCTGAGGTCAGGCGTTCAAGACCAGCCTCTATCAAAAATACAAAAGAGAAATAGCTGAGCATGGTGGTGTGCACCTGTAATCCCAGCTACCTGGGAGGCTGAGACAGAAGAATGGCTTGAACCAGGGAAGCAGAGGTTGCAGTGAGCTGAGACCACGCCACTGCACTCCAGCCTGGGCAACAAGAACGAAACTCAATCTCCAAAAAAAAAAAAATAGCCAGGCGTGCTGGCGCGTGCCTGTGGTCCCAGCGACTCAAAAGACTGAGGCAGGAGGATCCCTTGAGCTCAGAAGTTCGAAACTGCAATGAGCCGTTACCTGGCCACTGCCTTCCAGCCTGGGCAACAAAGCAAAACTCTCCTCTAAGTAAACAAACAAACAAACAAACAGGGAGCACTGAGGCCTCCCTTGGGAGAGTGACATTTGCCTATCACCCTCATTTTAGCTCACACTTAATCCCTTCAAGCCCTCCCAGGACTCTCAGGGGACCAACCTTCCTCCCAGAGATCCTGCCTTTCTGTCCCTCAACTGTTTGGCCTACATGAGCCAAGAAGCTGGCTCTAAACAGCGCTGTCATCCATGTATTCACTCATTCAACATTTACTGAGCACCTACTATGTGCCAGCACTGGCTGGCATGCGACAGAAGTCAGAAGTGGCCAGGGAGATGGACAACCCCTGATATGTTTCAAATATGCCATTGCACCCTGTGAAAACCTCTCTTTCCTTCCTAGCCTGCATCACATTCTCATTATTGTGTTTGTTCGTTTTATCTATCTGTGGGTTCCCGCCGGTCTCTCTCAGGAAACTTGGAGCTCCCTGAAGGCAGGGGCCGTGGCTGCCTTATTCACCTGCCTGCATGTTGGCAAGGGTCTTACTGGGGATCTGGCAGGCAGGCAGCGGGTGCCCAGTACTCTTGTTGGCTAAGGTTATCAAGGATGGAAATGGGACACAAAGTTCTCATCCCTGTCACAAGGTGGCAGCAAATGATAGTCCATGGCTCCTGGAGTAAGCACAAGG
The DNA here is from genome assembly GCA_963574635.1 of Cheracebus regulus. Lineage (NCBI taxonomy): Eukaryota > Metazoa > Chordata > Mammalia > Primates > Pitheciidae > Cheracebus > Cheracebus regulus. Next base: position 44,332 of record CAUYQU010028977.1, on the reverse strand, counting down.
GTGAGTAGTTGGGGGACATAGGATCCAGGGATGCCTCCTCTAACCCAGGTTCATCCAGGAAATGCCCACCTGTGCCCAGGCATCACCACGGAACAAAGTGCACGTTAATACTATGAGCTGCTGTTACCAGCACCAAAGGTGTTAAGTCCGCCTCTCCTGCCGCCCAACATTGAGGGAGGACAATGACTCTGTGTGGGAGACAGAGGTGTGACAGCCCTGTGGGTACACAGAGCTCAAAGTGGAAACTGGGGACTGGAGGGGAATGAAAATCTCACTCTCTCCTCCTCCAGCCCCAGGGAAGGGAATTAATAATACCACCACCACCCACTTAAGCTACCTTTTTTTTTTTTTTTTTTTAGATGGAGTCTCGCTCTGTTGTCCAGGCTGGAGTGCAGTGGTGCAACCTTGGTTCACTGCAATCTCCACCTCCTGGGTTCAAGCGATTTTCCTGCCTCAGCCTCCTGACCAGCTGGGATTACAGGCATGCACCATCTTGCCCAGCTAATTTCTGTATTTTTAGTAGAGACAGGGTTTCGCCATGTTGGCCAGGCTGGTCTCAAGCTTCTGACCTCAGGTAATCCACTCACATAGGCCTCCCAAAGTGCTGGGATTACAGGCATGAGCCACCGCGCCCGGGGCCAGTTACCTGTTATTAACACTGTTCTACTAATTATTCCAATCACCTACTGACACTCCATTGGCACTTAGTATACCTGGCACCATTCCAAATCTTTACAAATACAAATGCAGTTAATCCTCAAAGCAATACCAGAGCAATTAAAGTGTCTTGGAACTTGATAGAGGTGGTGATTGCATAACACTGCAAATGCACATACCACTGAATTGTACATATTAAAATGGTTAATTTTATGTCACATGGCTTTCATCTCAATTAAAAACCATATACAGTCAAAATTATTTTAATCCTCATTTTACATGCAATGAAACTAAGGCACAGAGAGACTGAGTAACTTGACCCAGGCCACACAGCTAGTGAGAAACTCAAACCCAGGACTCTGGTTCTCCAGTGACTTATTCTCCCAGAGCTGCAGCTGACACTCAGGGAAGATGTGATTTCAGGGCAGCCCTGAACTTCAAGCTCTCCAGGCACCCTGGCCCCAGGACAAGAAGGCGCCACAAGAGTGGGCTGGTTCCCCCAGGGGTGCTAGGCATGAAGACAGTCCCAGGGCAGGATCTTCAGCCTCTATCTGCATCCCAACTGCCCTGCCAGAATGGCCCAGCCAAAGCTGCCTTGTGAGGAGGTGGGTTTTGGAAAGCCCAGAAACTACCCCATGTCTCTGAATGTCTTCCCAGCAGGCAGGCCACTGCCAGAGAAGATTCAGCCATTACTGATGCATTTGTCTGAGTAAAACACTGGACCCAATCCCAAGGCAGATATTCCTGGAAGGCATTCGGCTGGGAGTGTCCTGAGTTGGATGGCTCAGTGTGACACTAAGAATGGAGGTTAAAGAGGGTGTTAGGAGTAGGAGGACCCAGAGTCCAGACCCTGATCTGGGCCCTGGAATATATAAGGGGCCCTGGGATGGCTCTGAAGAGGGAGAGGATGCAGCAGGCAGGGTAAGGTCCCAGCTTCATTTCATTGCAGCAAATTGGGCTGGGAGCAGTGGCTCACGCCTGTAACCCCAACACTTTGGGAGGCTGAGGCGGGTGAATCACCTGAGGTCAGGAGTTTAAGACCAGCCTGGCCAACATGGCTAAACCGCATCTCTATTAAAAATATGAAAATTAGCCAGGCACGGCGGTGCATGCCTGTAGTCCCAGCTACTCGGGGGGCTGAGGCAGGAGAATTGCTTGAACCCAGGAGGGGAGGTTGCAGTGAGCTGAGATGGCACCACTGCACTCCAATCTGGACAACAGAGTGAGACTCCGTCTCAAAAACAAAAAATGCACCTAAGTTACCGTTTTAACCATTTCTTAGTGTACAAATCCATGGCTTTTGTTATATTCACAAGATGCATGTGCAGCCAACTCCACTTTCCAGTTTTGGAACATTTTAATCGCCTCAAAAGGAAACACACCCAAGACGCTGTCACTCCTCCTCCCTCCCTTCCCGCAGGCCCTGGAAAGCATTCATCTGCTTATCTGCCTCTAGGGCTGTCATTTGTCCCGGGCAGCCTCTACATTGTGTCGTTTCTTATCCCTTCTCAAAGCACAGCCCAGAGGCCTCCTGGAATTGGGAATCTTTAGGGTTGTCAGGATGCTTGGCAGGGCCGTTGGGTACAGGCATACAGGTTGTAACCTGTGCAACTCTATGTAGCAGTCCTGGTCATGGGGGCAGCTTTGACTGAGCAGAGGCTGAGTTTGGGGGAGTCTGACTCAGGGGGCTGCACAGCCAGGATCCACCCACCTTGACCCCCGGCCCGGCCCCCAAGTCCATTCACTTCCACAAAGACTTCCAGACTCCACCAAGTGCTGCATGAAGCCCAAAGGTGAGAGGGGCCCACAGTGGGAGGTGGGTGGCCCAGGGGATGGGAGCGGTGTCCCTGTGGGAGAGGTCAGGTGGCCAGGCACTTGGGGTGGGTACAGGAGTCAGACCAACCTTGATGTGCATTCTGACCCTGCCATTCCCCAGCTTTGTTGCCTCAATGTCCCCTCCTTTAAAAATGGGGTAACATGGGCCGGGCATGGTGGCTCACACCTGTAACCCCAGCACTTTGGGAGGCTGAGGAGGGCCAATCACCTGAGGTCGGGACTTTGAGACCAGCCTGGTCAACATGGCAAAACACTGTCTCTACTAAAAATATAAAAATAAGCTGGGGTGGCGGCTCACACCTGTAATCCCAGCTACTTGGGAGGCTGAGGCAGGAGAATTGTTTGAACCCAGGAGGTCAAGGCTGTAGTGAGCCAAGATTATGCCACTGCACTCCAGCCTGGGTGACAGAGCAAGACTTCATCTCAGAAAAAATTTAAAAAATAAAAAATAGGGCTAGGCACAACGGCTCATGCCTGTAATCCCGGCACTTTGGGAGGCCAAGGCAGGTGGATCACAAGGTCAGGAGTTCAAGACCAGCCTGTCCAAGATAGTGAAACCCCGTCTCTACTAAAAATACAAAAATTAGCCAGGACTGGTGGCAGGCGCTTGTAATCCCAGCTACTCAGGAAGATGAAGCAGAGAAATGCTTGAACCCAGGAGGCAGAGGTTGCAGTGAGCCTAGATCATGCCACTGCACTCCAGCCTGGGCAACAGAGCAAGACTTCAGCTCAAAAAATGCATAAATAAATAAATAATAAAAATTAAAATGGAGTAACACGGGTCAGGCGCGGTGGCTCACATCTGTAATTCCAGCAATTTGGGAGGCTGAGGTGGGTGGATCATCTGAGGTTGGGAACTCAAGACCAGCCTGGCCAAGAGAGTGAAACCTCGTCTCTACTAAAAATACAAAAATTAGCCGGATATGGTGGTACACACCTGTAATCCCAGCTACTCGGGAGGCTGAGCAGGAGAATTGTTTAAACCCGGGAGGCAGATGTTGCAGTGAGCTGAGATCGCGCCACTCCACTCCAGCCCCGGTGACAGAGCGAAACCCCATCTTAAAAAAAAAAAAAAGTGTGGGGGGAAAACGGCAAATTATTCAGCATTAGAGAGGAATAAAGCACCCACATGTGTGGATGAACCTGGAAGACACTATCCTGAATGGGCAAGAACTGGGTGATTCCACATATGAGTCACCCAGAGAAACCCAATCCATGGGGACAGAAGGTAGAATGGTGGGGGCCCGGGGCTAGGGGAGGGGCATGGGGAGTTATTTAATGGACACAGAAGTTTGGGTTTTAGAAGATGAAAAGAGCTCTGGAAATGGGTGGTGTGATGGTCACACAACAACGTGAACACCACCGAACCACACACTGAAAAATGGTTAAGATGGGCAATGTCATATGTATCTTACTGCAGTGAAAAAAATAACGCGGGCCGGGCTCGGTGGCTCACGGCTGTAATCTCAGCACTTTGAGAGGCCAAGGCAGGCGAATCACAAGGTCAATAGATCAAGACCATCCTGGCAAACATGGTAAAACCCTGTCTCTACTAACAATAGAAAAATTAGCTGGGCATGGTGGCACACACCTGTAATCCCAGCTACTCTGGAGGCTGAGGCAGGAGAATCGCTTGAACCTGGGAGACAGAGGTTGCAATGAGCCGGGACCACACCATTGCTCTCCTGCCTGGGCAACAGAGTGAGACAATCACATGAGCTGGTCTGAGTGCAGTGGCGTTTACAACTAGTTATCACAACCAGTTGCAGATTTCTTTGTTTTGTTTTTTCCACTCCCACTGCTTTACCTGATTACCCCTTAAAAAAAAAAAATCACATTGAGGCCAGACGCAGTGGCTCACACCTACAATCTCAGTACTTTGGGAGGCCAAAGCAGGCAGATCATCTGAGGTCAGGAGTTCGAGACCAGCCTGGGCAACATGGCAAGACTGTCTCTACAAAAAATACAAAAATTAACCAGGTGTGGTGGCAGGCCCCTATAATCCCTGGTACTTGGGCAGCTGAGGCATGAGAATCACTTAAACCCTGGAGGCAGAGGTTGCATGAGCCAAGAGCACACCATTGACTCCAGCCTGAGCAACAAGAGTGAAACTCCATCTCAAAAAAAAAAAAAATCACATTGGAAACTTTTTTTTTTTATGGGGTTAACAGTAGTGTTATCCTGAAGGCTGAAGGAAATTGCATGAGGACAGCAATTGCACAGCGACCCCCAGAGGACCCAGGTAAATGTTTGTTACTCTGTGAGCTCAGAAGGAGGGGCATCTCCCATGGGACTTTAGGGTGAGGGGGAGTGGGGACTTGGTGTTTGACATTTGAGGTGGTGGCCAACACAGTATAGGAAGGTGATTAACTCTGCTTTTTGGAGATGCATAATTCATTTATTTAAAGTGTACAATTCAGCTGGATGTGGTTGTTCACCTTTGTCATCCCTGAAGTTCGGGAGGTGGAGCCAGGAGGATAGTTTGAGGCTAGGAGTTCCAGGTTGCAGTGAGCCATGATCACACTACTGCACTCTAGCCTGGGCAGCACAGCAAGACCCTTGGCCAGGCACAGGGGCTCACACTTTTAATCTTAGCACTTTGAGAAGTTAGGGAGAGAACATCAATTGAGCTCAGGAGTTCAAGACCAGCTTGAGCAACATAGTAAGATTCGAATCTCCACAAAAATTTTTAGACGGCCAGGCACAGTGGCTCACGCCTGTAATCCCAGTACTTTGGGAGGCCGAGGTGGGCAGATCACGAGGTCAGGAGATCGAGATCATCCTGGCTAACATGGAGAAACCATCTCTACTAAAAATACAAAAAATTAGCTGGGCATAGTGGCACAAGCCTGTAGTACCAGGTACTCAGAAGGCTGAGGCAGGAGAATTACTTGAACCCAGGAAGCACAGTTTGCAGTGAGCTGAGATCATGCCATTGCACTCCAGGCTGGGAAACAGAGTGAGGCTGTATCTCAAAAAAAAGAAATTTAAGGCCAGGAGAGGTGACTCACACCTGCAATCCCAGCATTTTGGGAGGCCAAGGCGGGCAGATCATGTCAGGAGTTCAAGACCAGCCTGGCCAACATAGCGAAACCCCATCTCTACTAAAACAAACAAACAAAAAATTATCTGGGAGTGGTAGCATGCGCCTGTAGTCCCAGCTACTCAAGCGGCTGAGACAGGAAATCGCTGGAACTCAGGAGGCAGAGGTTGCAGTGAGCCGAGATCGTGCCATTGCACTCCAGCCTGGGCGACAGAGTGAGACTCCGTCTCAAAAAAAAAGAAAAAGAAAAGAAAATTATTCGGAATTAAAGAGGAATAAAGTACCCACATGTGCTCCAACATGGATGAAGCTGGAGGACATTATGCTGAGTGAAAGAAGGCAAATCAAAAAAAAATAGCCCAGGCCGGCCGCGGTGGTTCTTATCTGTAATCTCAGCACTTTGGAAGGCCGAAGCAGGTGGATCACTTGAGGTCACGAGTTCCAGACCAGCCTGGCCAACATGGTGAAACCCCATCTCTACTAAAAATACAAAAATTAGCCAGGCGTGGTGGCACGTACTTATAGTCTCTGCTACTGGGGAGGCTGAGGCAGGAGAATCGCTTGAACCCGGGAGGCGGAGGTTGCAGTGAGCTGAGATCATGCTGCTGCACTCTAGCCTGGGTGACTGAGCAAGATGCTGTCTCAAAAGCAAAAAATAGTATCCATTGTACAAAATGGAAATGTATAACAGACTGTATGGATAGACCACAATTCGTTTATCCCGTGTTTCACTGACAGACATGTGGGTTGATCACTGGATAATTGGATAAAGAGTATTTGCATAATAGGGAAAGTGAAAAGAAAACACCACACAGGGAAGAGCCCAGAGACGGGAAGGGGACGCTGTATGTGAGCAGGGGACGCTGTGCGTGAGGAGTGGACGCTGGACTACGTGAGCAAGGGACGCTATGCGCGAGCACGGGACGCTATGTGTGAGCAGGGGCCGCTATGCGCGAGCACGGAAGGCTGTACTACGTGAGCAGGGGACGCTGTGCGTGAGCAGGGGACGCTGTGCGTGAGGAGTGGACGCTGTGTGTGGGCAGGGGACGCTGTGCGTGCGGAGTGGACGCTGTGTGTGGGCAGGGGACGCTGTGCGTGCGGAGTGGGCGCTGCGCATGAGCAGGGGACTCTGAGAAGTGGACGCTGTGCGTGAGCAGGGGACGCTGTGCTTGTGGAGTGGGCGCTGCGCGTGAGCGGGGACTCTGTGAGAAGTGGACGCTGTGCGTGAGGAGTGGACGCTGCGCCTGAGCAGGGGACTCAGTGTGTGAGGAGTGGCCCTGTGTGTGAGGAGTGGATGCTATGCATGAGGAATGGCACTGTGCGTGAGCAGGGGACTCTGCTTGAGGTATGGACATTGTGCGTCAGGAGTGGACGCTGTGCATGAGCAGGGGACTCTGTGAGGAGTTCACATATGCGTAAAGAGTGGTGGTGTGGGTGAGCAGGGGATGCTGTGTGTGAGGAATGGATGCTGCGCATGTGGAGGTGACGCTGTGCGTGAGCATGGGATGCTGTGTGTGAGGCCGTGAGGAGTGGACGCTGCACGTGAGGAGGGGATGCTGTGTGTGATCAGAGCTGTGATTCTCATGGTGACTCCCATGGTGTCCCTGGCCAATTCCCAAATCTGGACACCCGCCCCCAATTTTCTTAGATTTGGAAGATATCTCAAGAGGTGCATAGGCAGTGAGCACCCTGTAAGGAGCTATATCCACCTGCTCCCAGCTCTCAGGTGACCCCCAGGACACTGCCCCACCGTTTGGATAACTCTAGTTTGGGGGGTATAGGGTGAAGGCAGGAGGGGATGGTGGAAGGACAGACCCACTCCCAAACCCCAACTCCCCACCTTCACCCATGACCTTCCACTGGCCCCGAGTCACCCTGATGGCAGCAGAGACAAAGTCCCCCGTAGGGTGGAGAAGGAGCCCTCCCTGAGTGTCAGTGTCCCATGGCCACTGCAACAAATTGCCACACACTGAGTGACTAAAAAAGTCTGAGGCTAGGTGTAGTGGCACACACCTCTAATCCCAGCACTTTGGGAGGCCAAGTGAGTCGGGAAGATCACTTGAGCCCGGGAGTTCAAGATCAGCCTGGGCAATGTGGTAAAATCCCAGAACTGCTAAAATATGCAAAAACATTAGCTGGGCATGGCGATGCATGCCGGTATTCTCAGCTACTTGGGAGGCTGAGGTGGGAGGATGGCTTGAGCCCAGGAGGTCGAGGCTGCAGTGAGCTGCGATTGCGCCACTGCTCTCCAGCCTGGGCAACAGAGAAAGAGACCCTGTCTCTAAAAATAAAATGTTTTTAAAAAATTAATTAAAAAAAAAAAAAAAATCCCTCGCCTTTCTACAATTCTAGAGGTCAGAAATCTGCACTCAGTCTCACTGAACTAAAGTCAAGGTGTGGGCAGGGCTGGCTCTTTCTGGATACCCTGAAGGGAGACTGTGTTTCCTGTGGTTTTTCAGCTTCTAGAGGCCGCCTGCAGTGGAAGAGGCGCAGGAGCTGTGGAGCCTTGCAGAGCCCTCCCAAGTTGAGGTAGGTGGGCCTTTGCAGCCCTGCACCCCCCAGTGATGGGCATGGGAAGGGACAAAGGCCAGGTGGTGACCTCGGGGAGCACTCTGCTGTGAGCCATCAGCAGCCAACACTCCTGGTCACTGGGGAATGTGTGCCTCGTCCCAAAAGGGAATTGGGGTACACGCAACCGAAGCAGCCTCTGCACCCCCAAACACTCGGCTGATGAGAAATGGAAACTTAGCCTGTCCTGGGGCTCTCTCCCCATGTTCACCAGGGACCTCCAGAGGACCCACAGAGCCATGCTGGAGGATACTGCAGGGAGAGGGGTCCCGGTCCCCACTGCTCACCCAGGTCTCCTCCTTGAGCAGAGCTGTAAGCCCCTGAGTAGGGGGCAGCAAGGAGTCTGCTGTTTCTCATAAGCTCTGGGGTAGGGGAGGTCTGGGGTAGGGGGGGCGCTGGGCTATGTCCAGGTCCAGCCTCCCCCAGTGCACATGGCCCCATTCAGAGCTACAACACAACACTGCTGAGTGCTGGCAAAGGCCAGGCTGTGTACCAGGCACTGCGAATATTGCAGTGAACAAAAACCAACGCACAAAATCCTGCTTTGGTGGAGCCCCTCTTTTGAAGGAGAGCACATGTGTGACCTGTGAGTGACTTTTTTTTTTTTTTTTTTTTTTTGAGGCAGAGTCTCACTCTGTCACCCAGGCTGGAGCACAGTGGCACAATCTTGGCTCACTGCAACCTCCACCTCGTGGGTTCAAGCAATTCTCCTACCTCAGCCTCCCGAATAGCTGGGATTACAGGCATGCACCACCATGCCTGGATAGTTTTTTGTATCCATGAGCGACTTCTCTTGTGGGTTAGGTTGCACTGAAGGCCTTGATTGGCAGGAAGGGAGAGAGGATGGGAAGTGCAGGGAGGATTACAATCTAAATAGGAACCACGTGGGCTGTGCTGAGAAGGTGGTATGGAAGATCAGGTGGGCCACGTGGAGACGGGCCCAGTGGGTAGCTGGTGCAAAGGCCCTGAGGCAGGAGCATGCTTGGCATGTTTGAGGAACAGGGAGGCTGTCACTGTGTGGTGCAGAGAGAGTGGGAGGGAGGTGGCAGGGAGGATAGCAGACTTCGAAGAGAGCCTGAGGGAGGAGTCTCATGGGTTGTCTGGCTCTGATGCCGGGGGACTCAGAGTTCTTGGAAGGCATGGGACAAGGGACTCTGTTGGCTTCACTTTAGCCCTCTGGTACCTGTGTTGGGGATAGATTGTAGTGGACCACGGTGGAAGAGGGGCCGGGTACTGAGAGCATGGAGAAGAAGCCAGAGGAGGAGGGAGGAGCCGAGAGGGGAAGGGAGGAGCCTGGGGGAGGAGGGAGGCCACCAAAGTGACCTCAGGAATCTGGAGGTGAGAGGGGTGAGATCCTGGATCTCTTGCCCAGGTAGATGCTGCAGGAAAGGAAAGGCAGTACCTAGGTGAACCAGGAAGGGGAAACTGTTCCCAGAGAGCCCATCCGTGGAGTGGATGCAGACAGAGGAGCCTAGGGACAACCACCTCTTGTCACTGGAGCTGAACACTCCCACCTGAAGGTCACCTTTGGTCTTCAGGACTTCTCAGGGTGTGAGTCTGCCCATCAAGCAGAGGTCAGACCAAGGGACTGGCTGATGGGGAGGGGCCACAGGCACCAGCGCCCAAAGCTCAGCCCCATTAACAGAGTGACTCCAGGAATCCCCAGCTCAGTGCCTGAGGCCCCAGCTGCCCTCCCAGCCCCTCCAAGCTGCCCCTGCCTGGGAGAGGACCAGGGACCTTCCAGGCTGTCCTCTTCATGCCTGGGCCCAGGTGGACTCTGTGACATCCACCAGATGCATGCCGGCTACTTGTGTTTGCATTAATTAAATTCTGTAAATATGAATATGTTCTATATTTACATAAGTAACAGTACGCATAATGAAAGTAACAATTCAGGCTGGGCATGGTGGCAGGTGACTGTCATCCCAGCACTTTGGGAGGCTTAGTCCAGAGGTTGGCTTGTGCTTGGGAGTTCAAGACCAACCTGGGCAACATAGTGAGAACCCCCTGATCTCTACAAAAAATAAATTAACTAATAAATTAAAATTTTTTTTTTTTTTCAGACAGAGTCTCACTCTGTCACCCAGGCTTGGAGTGCGGTGGCACAATCTTGGCTCACTGCATCCTCCACCTCCAGGGTTCAAGCAATTCTCCTGCCTCAGCCTACCAAGTAGCTGGGATTATAGGCATGAACCACCTTGCCCAGCCAAAATGAATTTTTAAACTTAAACAGTCCTTCAATTGCACTAGTAACATTTCACGTGTTCAATAGCCACACATGGCTTGTTGCCACCATGTATGCAGAATATTTTCATCATTACAGGCAGTTTTGTTGGACGAGGCTACACTGAATCTCCCCACCCCCAACCAGGGTGGGCCCTTTGGCTGGGGAGTGGGGACAGGATGGTCTGGGTAGGGGTAGGACAGGGACTTCAGAGCTTGGAGGAGGGTTATTTGCCCAGAGCGGAGTCCTGGGCCTGTGTGGGGATTAAGCCTGAGTTTGTGATTAGAGAATGGGCTGGAAGGCAGCTGATGGGGGCTTGGCTGTCTGATCTCAGCAGGAATGTTTGAGCTCAGCAGAGAGATTGAACTAAGGGCAGAGGCAGAGCCAGACAGGCAGGCAGGACAGGGCAGCTCTGCTCCAAAGTGTAAATGGCAAAACACGACACCTAATGGCAGGCAGCTTCCTTTTTTTACTTGCTACACCCTTGGCTTCCCTGTGAGGCCCAGAGGCCTCCCTGAATTCCTCCCAGACTAGGACAGTTTTGTAATTTACCATCACTCCCCCATTGATGGGCACTTACGTTATTTCATTTGTAAAAAATGTGGTTGTTTGCTTTTCTGTACCTCTTCCCTTCCAAGATAGGGGGACCCCCAGAATGGGGGGGCTATGTTGTGTTTACTAGATATCTCCAGAGCTGGGTACGTAGTAGATGCTCAATAAATGGATGAGTGACTTGTGGGAGGTATTGTTGGGGCAAGAGGTCAAGATCCTCCACTGGAGTCAGGGAGGAGCCTGTCTCCTGGGAAATGCCAGTGATGCAGAGAACATGAAGGCATCTGCGCTATTCAAGCCAGGGCCTCCCCTTCCTCACTGGGTCCTCAACCCCCCTCAGACTGGAGTCTAGGCGCTTTCTTCATAGTGTCCCTGGGCCCCTACTTGATGGTGGCTCTATGCCTACTGCAGACTGTCTGCTAGGGCACACAGGAGAGGCGCCATGATCCACCCAGGGTGGCCTCAGACTTAACACTGTTTGGCCATTCCCACTTCTGTCCCCCTCAGCAAGCTCCCTGGGGGCAGGAACCAGTCTGTTGTACTTGATCTTGTATCCTGAGTGCCTAGAACAGGACTTGACATGTAGTAGGTCCTCAATAAATATTTGACAAATGAAGGAATGGATGGAGGGAGGGAAGGATGGATGGATGGGTGGATAGATGATGGACAAACCAATGAACCCCTTTTCTTCCATCATACTTTTAACTTAGGACCTACTAACCCTTCCCTGGTCCTCCTTTAGGGTGACCTTCCCTGGGACAACAACAGTGCACTGGTCCTCCCACTCATTCATTTATTCATTCAACAAAGAATAAATGAATTCCAGGCTGGAATGCAGCGGCACGATCTCAGCTCACTGCAACCTCTGCCTCCTGGGTTCAAGTGATTGTCCTGCTTCAGCCTCCCAAGTAGTTGGGATTACAGGCACCTGCCACCATACCTGGCTAATTTTTGTATTTTTAGTAAAGACGGGGCTTCGCATTGTTGGCCAAGCTGGTCTCGAACTCCTGACCTCAGGTGATCAGCCCACTTCAACCTCCCAAAGTACTGGGATCACAGGCATGAGACACCATGCCTAGCCTAAAATTTTTTTAAATGTGCCCTTTCTTGCATATTCATCATGTCTCAATCAAGCTGGAAGAAAAAGTGCCAGCCTCCAAGCCTGGTACTTAGCATGTGGCCTGGTTCATAGTAAATGCCCATCAAGTTATTATTTGCCATGATTCCATGTCTTCCTTTATTGAAACTTTTCAAGACCCTACAGAGCAGGTGTCAGAGTGTCCCCATTTTGCCAATGGGGAAACTGAGGTTGAAAGAGATGAAGACATTTGCCCAGGGTCACGCAGCTAGGACATAGAGCAGTTGAGATGTGACACCTTGGCTTACTGGCTCTTCCCCATGTTACAGAGAGGTTAAGCCACCAACCCATGGTCACAAAACTGGGCGCATGGCACAGCCAGGGTTCAAACCCAGGTTGGCTTCAAGCTAAAACCTAATTTGGCTTTGTATTCTGCCCCTTGTGGCTTGGTCTGTCCATCACTCAGGCATCCTGGCTTGGGAGGAAATGGGGCCTGACCTCCTGACCTGAGCTGTCCCCTGTCACACCTGACACTGGCCCCAAAAATGCAGCCCCACCAGTCTGGGCAGTGCGAGGTGAGGTGGGGCAGGGAGGAAGCAAGCTTGGGCGTCGGACAGAGGACGTGAGTTTTGGGGCTGGGTTGGGCAGCCTGTCCTGTGGGGATCCTGAGCTGGCAGAACCTTTCCAGTCCCGCCCAGCCCCTCTCTCTTCCCTGACAGTATGACTTCCTTAATGCCCCCCCGATGAAATGCCTAGGGCCAGCCTTGACAAGTGGAAGATGTATAGCAGGTTGTGTCACATAGTGGCCTGGGGGCTGGGCATGGTGGCTTACACCTATAATCCCAGCACTTTGAGTGGCAGAGGTGGGAGTATCGCTTAAGCCCAGGAGTATGAGACCAGCCTGGGCAACATAGCTAGAGCCTAACTCTACAAAAAAGTTTTTTTAGTTTATTTTATTTTTTGAGACGGAGTTTTGCTCTGTCGCCTAGGCTAGAGTGCAGTGTCATGATCTCGGCTCACTGCAGCCTCTGCCTCCCTGGTTCCAGCGATTCTCCTGCCTTAGCCTCCTGAGTAGCTGAGATTTCAGATGCCTGCCACCACACCCGGCTAATTTTTGTATTTTCAGTAGAGATGGCATTTCACCTTGTTGGCCAGGATGGTCTTGAACTCCTGACCTCAGGTGATCCGCCCACCTCAGCCTCCCAAAGTGCTGGAATTACAGGCGTGAGCCACCTCACCTGGCCCAAAAAAGTTTTTAATTAGCCAGGTGTGGTGGTGACCCTGTGGTCCTAGCAACTCAGAAGGCTGAGATGGGAGGATTGCTTGAGCCCAGGAGTCTGAGGCTACAGTGAGCTGTGATCATGCTCCTGCACTTCAGCCTTGGTGACAGAGTAAGACCCTGTCTCAAAGAGAAAAAGAAGAAGGAATGTGGCCCAGGGTGCAAGATGAGGTGTCTGAACCCCCAAAAATCTGGCTCTGCAAGATGGGCTGATGGGCTGGTCATCATCATGGTGGACCCCAGCCTTGGGTGAGGCAGAGCCCAAAAACCCTTTGCTGAGTCCAGGGCTAACCCCTCAATTGCTGGGGAGGGAAAAAACAGGGTTGCCGGGGGGCTCAGAGCAATCACTATTCAACTACCGGTTGGGAGCTAGTTCAATATTTTGGTAACCCACAGGCTGCACAGGTGCACATCTGCATCCAGGAGAGAGCCAAGAGGGCAGTCGTCAGAGCAGCGGATCCCTGGGCTATCAGGAGGGCAGGGCTGCCTGGCAGGCAGGGGGAAGTGGCATTCTGCCAGGGGGCCAGGGCGGGTAGCAGCCTGAGGCACATTCTCAGGGGATGACTCAGGGGCACGCAGAGTGTGACTCACCGTGGACCCTCTCCTGCTCCAGCCGCCAGGGCCTGGTCTCCCCTCTGGCCCCAGGGGGACTGGGGAGTCCACAGGGCCCCCAGCCCAGAGCTGAGCGTGAGTCAGCCCATATGGGCTGGAGGGCCAGCACAATTTTCTGCCCCTTGAATTGTCCCGCAAGAAAAATAAACACGTTACAAAACAGGGGTGAGGCTGGGCCAGCCCCCTCCTATCCCCTTGAAGCGGGGGCAGGAGCAGGGTCTTCATGCCAGGTGCTGTGCACACGTCCCTGCCCACCAGCTCTTCCCTATTTTACAGACTGGGAATTTGGGGTCTAGAGAGGTTAAGAGAGCCCCCTGCCCAAGGTCACACAGCTGAGTTGTGAGGTGAAGCCAAGTTGGTTTCAAACCCAAGTTGGCTTCAGGCTGAAGCCTGTGTCTCCTGGCAATGGGCAGACCAGGGCCTGAGCTGCTGCTGCATCTGTCTCTGTTCACAGCTGTGTTTCTCAGGGTGGCCCCAAACCTTCCTGCCTCAGCATGCCAGGGAGTAGGTATTTGTTAAAATGCAGATTCCTGTCCAGGTGTGGTAGCTCATGCCTTTAATACCAGCACTTTGGGAGGCCAAGGCTGGTGAATCATTTGAGGTCAGGAGTTCCAGAGCAGCCTGGCCAACACCGTGAAACCCCATCTCAACTAAAAATACAAAAATTAACCGGCGGTGGCGGTGGGTGCATGTAATGCCAGCTACTCAGGATATTGAGGTAGGAGAATCACCTGAGCGTGGGAGACAGAGGTTGTGATGAGCCAAGATCACACCACTGCACTCCAGCCTGGGTGACAGAGTGAGACCCTGTCTCAAAAAAAAAAAAAAAAAAAAAATGCAGATTCCTTGGTGGCTCATGCCTGTAATACCAGAGGCAAGAGGATGGCTTGATCCAGTCATTCAAACCCAGTGTAGGTAACATAGTGAGACCTCGTCTCTATAATAAATAAATGCAGATTTCTAGATCCTTCCAAGACTCACCCAACTCTAATCTCCAAGAGGGACCCTGGAATGTGCATTTTTAAATGTACCCCAGGTGGGGATGAGGCCATACAGCTGCAGATGGGAGAATGGCTGTCCCGGAGAGGAGGGACCCAGGCCTCCACCCTGGGAGAAGGCTTCTGATCTATCCCACATGTCATTCTGTCTCGGGCTGGGGGAATGCAGCCCTTCTTGTTTCAAACTGATTCACAGGCAAATACCCCAAACACCTCTCCAGCTGCTGGGGCAAGCAACAGTGATGGCAAACAAGGAGGGCGGGCGAGGGAGACCCTTCCAAAGTTGGTGGCTTCCCATGAGCTGGCTGCCCAGTCTGGCTCCAGAAGGAGCACAGGTTTCAGGGTTGCCAAGGGTGGCCTGGTTGCCAGGGAACCGATGGCCCTGAAGGTGCAAGCAAATCTGAGGAAAGCAAGCTCCCTCCCCCAACCCAGCAGGCTGGCCCTCCACCCACAGCAGCAGAGGATATGAGTCACTTGGCAGGAGAGGGCTTCTCGAATCCAAACAAATCCCATCCGCACAGAGGAGGATACATGGGGTGAGAACGGATCTCCCACCCCGTCCGGCCTGCCCACAAACGTGTGGCGTGCGCACGTGTGTACACACGTGCACACACAGCCACACCAGCTCCTAGCCCAGCTCTTGGAGAATGAAGAGGGGAGGGATGGTGAAGCACCACTCAAATTCCTCCCTAAATCGGCTAATTCTCCCCGCCACTCCTGGGCCACGTTCAGCTGAGTCAGCGGGAGACCAGCCCAGCTGCCCCAAGCTCAAGCCTAGGAATTAGAACTCTAAAGAGTGGAGGCAGGCAGGGGTCTGAGTGCCCAGGCCCGAGCAGTCTGACCCAGGTGCCAGCCCACCTGGGCACTGTGCTTCTCAGGGCCTGTTCCCTTCTCTGAAAAGTAAGAGAGGCCGGGCACCATGGCTCATGCCTGCAATCCCAGTACTTTGGAAGGCCAAAGTGGGAGGATCACTTGAGGCCAGGAGTTCTCAACCAGCCAGGGCAACAGCAAGACCTCATCATTACAGAAAATTTAAAAATTAACCAGGCTTGGCCAAGCAAGGCGGCTCAGGCCTGTAATCCTAGCAGCATGTTGGGAGTCCAGGGTGGGCAGATCGTTAGGTCAGGAGATGGAGACCATCCTGGCCAATATGGTGAAACCCAGTTTCTACTAAAACACACACAAAAAAATTAGCTGGGCGTGGTGGTGCATGCCTGTAGTCCCAGCTACTGGGGATGTTCAGGCAGGGGAATCACTTGAACCCAGGAGGTGGAGGTTGCAGTGAGTTGAGATTGCACCATTGCACTCCATCCTGGGCAACAAGAGCAAAACGCAGCTTCAAAAAAGAAAGAAAAAAGAAAATTCAAACTTCTTTTTTGTCCTTTTTGAGGAGATTCAGCTACAGTTTCTCATGTATCCTTCCAGAAGTTTTTTGTGCATAGACAAGCATATTACACACTGCATACTCTCTCTTTCCCTCTCTCTTTTGCACTTCGCATCTGGCACTCGACTCTGTGTGGCCTACTTATGGCCTCTACATCTGCCCCTTTTCCAGCTGCAGGTCTTCCCAGTGTAGGCAGCTCTCCATACCTGACCAACACCCTCCCAGTGTTCTCCCCAGAGCTTCTCCTTTAGCAACACTGTTGATAAAAGCATCCCAGAATGCACACTGAGCACAATGTCAGCAGCACTGTTGCAGCGACCATCCTCAAGGCATGCTGAGCCAGAGTAAGAGCCCACCTGTGGAGAAAGTCATAGGGAGGGTGTCCAGGCAGAGGCAGAGTGGGGGGCGACAGCAAGGACTGATAAGTTCCCTGGGAACCCCTCTTGGGTGGTGGGGTTGCAGTTTGTGGTGAACCAGCTCCATTTGAGTTCAGGCTTCTGCAGGTCCCAGGTGACTCCCCACACACCTGTGTTCTGAAACCCCAGCTCCTCTCTAACACCTGCTCCCAATATCAGCTGGCTGGAGGGAGCATCCCTTTGGGGACCTAGGCCTAGGCAAGAACTCACTTTTGGACCAGGGAGGGCATTGTCACACCCTTACCTTCCAGGGAGGAATGCCCACCTGGGGACAGCACCTGAGACGGAGCCAGGCAGAGCCGAGTTGGGGAGGATCAGGTTTGGTGGGGAGCTCTGTTCAGCCCTGCCTGCCTGAGCAGCTGGGGGGCTGCACGCATAGGTCTCAAACCACCAGGTGAGCTTGTCCAGAGTTCAGATTCCTGGGTCCCTCCCTCTTCAAACCCACCAATCAGGATGTCAAGGGTGCCAGGGACACAGAATATGCCTTTTACAAACTCCCCTAGAGATTCTAAGGTGCAACAACCTCAGAACCACCATCTCTCCCAGGATCTTTCTCCTTCATAGGTCCCAGACCCATTCAAAAAGTCCACAGTTTGGCCAGGTATGGTAACTGACGCCTGCAATCCCAGAAGTTCGGGAGCCTGCAGGAGTTCAAGACCAGCCTGGGCAACAGAGTGTGAGCCCATCTCTACAGACAGTTTTCAAAATTAGCCAGGCATGGCGGTGCACACCCGTAGTCCCAGCTACTTGAGAGCGAGGCTGAGAAGAGAGGATCGCTTCAGTCTGGGAGGTCAAGGCTGCAGTGAGCTTTGATTGCACCACTGCACTCCAGCCAGGGTAACATAGCAACACCCTGTCTCAAAGAAAAAAGAAAGTTAACATTTTTAATATGTGTCCACTGCCCCAGGACCTGAAAGCTCCCAAAGAGAAAGACCCTTTTGTGTTTCTTCTTCTTTTCCCTTTTCTCATCTGTGTACAACAAGCAGAGCCAGGCACACGAGACTGGGAGAATGATGAGAAACATCTGCCGAATGAGTGAATGACTGACTCCACTGAGCAGTACATCCTCCCCCAGAAACATGCACATATGGACACACATTTTGAAAGCAACTTTAGGGCTGGGTGCAGTGGCTCATGCCTGAAGTCCCAGCACTTTGAGAGGACAAGATGGGAAGATTGCTTGAGCCCAGGAGTTCAAAACCAGTTTGGGCAACACAGTGAGACCCCATCTCTACAAAAAACATATATAGGCCGGGCGCGGTGGCTCACGCCTGTAACCCCAGCACTTTGAGAGGTCAAGGTGGGTAAATCACCTGAGGATGGGAGTTCAAGACCAGCCTGACCAACATGGAGAAACCCTGTCTCTAGCCGGGCATGGTGGCACATACCTGTAATCCCAGCCACTCGGGAGGCTGAGGCAGGAGAATTACTTGAACCCGGAAGGCAGAAGTTTCAGTGAGCCAAGATCACGCCATTGCTCTCAAGCCTGGGTAACAAGAGCGAAACTCTGTCTCAAAAAAAAAAAAAAAAGGACCACAGACAAAAAACATGTAAATATAAAACTTTTAAAAATTAGCCAGGTGTAGTGGTGGACACCTGTGAATCCAGCTACTCAGGAGGCTGAGGTGGGAGGATTGCTTGAGGCCTGAAAGTCAAGGCTGCAGTGAGCTATGATTGTGCCACTATACTCCAGCCTGGGCAAGTGAGTCTCAGAGAAGAAAGAAATCAAGAAAAGAAAGGGAGGGAGGAAGGAAGGGAGGGAGGAAGGAAGGAAAAGGGACAACTTTAGGAGGAATCACGCCCCTAAAAATTTATGCCTAATGTTCCTTTATTGGAACACTATGCCTGTGGGAGTTCTTTATCTCCTGCTGCTCAAGGTCATTGGCAAGGTCTGATTGTTCAAAAAATTGCAACCTCAGGCATAAATGGGTTAAACCCACCCATAGAAGCCCCATTACGAATAAGGTTGGCCAGGTGTGGTGGCTCACACCTGTAATCCCAGCACTTTGGCAGGCCAAGACAAGCGGATCACCTGAGGTCGGGAGTTCAAGACCAGCCTGACCAACATGGAGGAACCCCATCTCTACTGAAAATACGAAATTAGCTGGGGTGGTGGTACATGCCTCTAATCCCACCTACTCGGGAGGCTGAGCCAGGAGAATTGCTTGAACCCAGGAGGTGGAGGTTGCAGTAAGCCAAGATGGTGCCATTACACTCCAGCCTGGGCAACAAGAGCGAAACTCGATCTCAAAGAAAAAAAAAGAACAAAAAAGATTGGGTGAGCATCATGGCTCATGCCTGTAATCCCAGCACTTTGGGAGGTGGTAGGCGGGCATATCACTTGAGCCCAGGAGTTCAAGACCAGCCTGGGCAACATGGTGAATTGAAATCCCGTCTCTACAAAAAATTTTAAACATTTGATAGGTGTGGTGGTGGGTGCCTGCAGTCCCAGCTCCTCAGAAGGCTGTGGTAGGAGGATCACTTGAGCCCATGAGGTTGAAGCTGCAGTGAGCCCACGTAGGCAACACACTGAGATCCTGTTTCAACAATAATAATGTTTTTCTAGAGTTTCCTATAATACTTGGAAGCCACAGCCCTTCCATGACAGGGACAAGAAAGACCTGGAGAACACTAGATGCCTTAGACACTCCGGGGCTGTGGGCAGGAAAAGCCCTTGGAAATGAATTCCCCATCAACCTCCTTATTTTAATTTAATTTTCTTTATTTTGAGACAGAGTCTCACTGTTTCCTGGCCCAGAGTGCAGTGGCACGATCTCGGTTCACTGCAACCTTCACCACCCAGGTTCAAGTGATTCTCCTGCCTCAGCCTCCTGAGTAACTGGGATTACAGGCGCAGGCCACCCCAGCTAATTTTTGTATTTTTAGTAGAGACAGGGTTTCGCTATGGCTGGTTTCTAACTCCTGACCTCAAATGATCCACCTGCCTTGGCCTCCCAGAGTTCGGGGATTACAGGCATAAGCCACAGCGCCCAGCCCAGCCACCTTATTTTTAAATACAAAACAAGTGGGGAAGAGACTGGCCTGAAAGACAGCAGAACTTGAACCCAGGACTCCAGACGCCCAGTTGGAGGCCCTTCCCCACAGACCTTATCACTCCCTATCTGAGTCCTAATAGCCTTTTGGCCATAATATAGTCTCTCGATTGCTCCCTTCTGGGGTCTCCCCTGGGCTCCTGCTTCCTGCTGGGCTCAGACCCTTACCACCCTCCACATTGGCGCCGAACCCTCCCCGCTGTGAGGCCCCATCCGGGCTCCAGGTCAGATTCGATTTCCGTCTAAGGGCAGCCTTCTCCACTGGCACATAGTCTGAGCCAGGACATGCTGGCAGAATTGTGCAACGTCGTTGTTCTGAGCCAGAATCGAGCAGCTTTTATGACCAGCTATGAAGCGCTTCTCTCGTGCCAGGGCCTAGAGTTATTGAAGTTTCAAAGGAGTTTTTGTCCACCCGAGATGGCAGGCTGAGAGCAGATTCAGGCCAGGGCCCAGCGCCTTGCCTGCATTACCTGCAGAGACATCCGCACAGGCCTTTCGGATGGAGTGGCCGTTATCATCGTTTGACAAAGAAGTAAACGGTAGCTGGAAGCAGCAAAACACTTTGCCCAGGAGTGCCAGCCGACCTGGAGGTGGCAGGATTTGAACTCAGGCTGGCGCCTTCCGCAGCCCAGCCCCCTTCCCTCAATTACCACCATCTGAGTGCAATTCACTAGCTATTAGGGCACAGGGACCGGTGCGGGTCTCTGCTGCACCTGTCTTGCAGGGCCCAGCTGGGTGTCCGCCAAAGCACCAGAAGCGCTGAGTTCCCGGCAGCGCAGAACTAGGTGAAGGCTTCCGCCAGAGGCGCGCCTGGCCCGGGAGGGTGGGGCTGCGAGCGCTCGCCCCGGCCGCCTTTGCGCCCCCGCGCCTTCCCGGCCCCGGAGTCCCCCGGCTGGGGGTGGGCGGTGTCCGGCCCAGACTCGGTGTCCCCACCCCCGCGCCCAAGCCCCGCCCGCGCGGTTTCCCCTCCTCGGGAAGGTAAGCGCCACCTTCTCGGGGAGCGGCCAGCAGAGCCAGTGGCCGGCAGGCGTCCCGCCCCCCGCGAGTAGGGACCTGGTTCCGCGGCCGCGCTGCACTCGGGGCTCCCCGCGCCGCGGCTCGCTCACCTGCGCTCCCGCCCGCCCCTCGGTGCGCGCCAGGCCCACCAGCCGCCGCCGCCGCCGCCCGCACCCCGAGCTCCACCATGAACTCGCTCTTCAGGAAGAGAAACAAAGGCAAATACAGCCCCACCGTGCAGACCCGCAGGTGAGGAGGCGCCCGCGGCTGCGCTCCGAGACGCTTTTGGGCCTGTGGGCGCACAGGACCCGGAAGACCGCCCGGGCGGTATAGGAATAGGGGGCTGCACCGGGGCCCAGGAACCGGTAGCTGAGCCCCGAGTGCGGGACACGCGGGACCGAGGCCAGCTCGAAGCTGGGAAGCAGCGGCGGGTGGGAGGGGACTGCGTGGGGTGCCCGAGGGGGCGCATAACTGGGGACACTGGGGACTCAAGGAGCCCAGGGGGCATTGCTTTGGGGGCCTAGGGCATGGGTAGCTGAGCTGGGAGTACAGGGCACCCCCGGGTCCCAGGGTCGCTTTTGCGCCAAGGTCGCCCAGGACCGGGAATAGCCACCGGGATGCGGGGGCGGAGTTTTCGGAGGACCCGGCACTCAAGGCGGGGTCGCTGTGGGGGACCCAGAAAGCTCTTGCGTGCGACTTTCACACCTAAGGCAGCTCCGTCCAGGAGGCCCCCTGAGGCAGGGAAATAGAGCTGGCGTTGGAGGGCGCTCTCCAGTGCCTCTGAGACCGCGCAGGTGTGTCCTGGCGTCGGGGAGGTGTGGGGTGGGGGTCCGGAGGGGGCGGGCCACCTGCTGCTGCACTTACCGGCACCTGCCACCGTGCGCTCCAGAACCGCGCCCAGAGGCACTAGGGGTGCGGGGTCGGGTCCGGGGACGCTGGCGGCTGCACCACTTTACCTCCCCACCCTCTGGGTTCTGAACAGAGGCTGGGCGGTGTCAGGGCCTCGTCTTCGAAGCTCGGTTTCTCAGAGGTGTGGCTCCCTGCCCCCATCCCAGCCCCGAAACTGGCGGCGTCTCTGAGCCGCGGGTTCCCAGGGCAGCCTGGGAGGGGAATGACATGTCTTGATGTGTTTGCAGTGAGAAGCAGCCCACGTCCGTTTTGATAAGCCTAATGTACTCACTTAATAACTGGTTTAGGGGAGCCTGGTGGAGATGCTGAGATTGAGGGAAGGAGTGGGAATCCAGCCCCTGCCTTATCCCCCTACTTTGGAAAACAGAGTGGAGGCTGTCAGCTAGCAAGGACCATTTTGCCAGCTTCCGGGACAAGTGGCTTCAGGCAGGTGAGGGGGCCTGCAAATGGCATGGGAGTTCTGCCCCCAAGCTGCCCTCACTGGGAGCCCCCACTGTGCCCTCCAGCAGCTCCTCACTCCCTCCCTAGCCCCCAGATGAAGGCAAGGAGACGCCTCTGGGCCCAGGGCTCCCACCCCACCCCCGCAGTCCGGCCTAGGCCGACCAGTCGGACAGGTACAGACGGTGGCGGGGCCCTGGCAGGCTGGAGTGCGACACTTCATTCCTTGGCCTTCCAGCCCCTTCAGAACCACCCCCGCCCCGCCAGCCCTGTGATCCCACCCAGCTGCATCTCCGTTTGGGCTGTTTCAAGCTCAGAGGCATCACTCGCCTTTGGAGATTTCCTCACCCCTCCCCTGTCTTTCACAACCCCAGAGACTGGGCAGGGCCTGTATGCACGCTGCTTCTCCATGGTTGCGTCCAGCTGGCACTCAAACCCAGTCAGGGGCCCGTCCAGTCCCTGCACTGCTCCCTGAGGCATTGCACAATTAGATGCTCTGTGCCAGCTGTGGAGAACCGTTCTGTACTCTCCAACCCAGAGACTAGGCCCATCCAGTTCTTCACGAGTGCAGACACCCACATACCAGGAGAGGGGCCAGGCCTCGCCCAGCCCTCTGCCTCCCCACAGCTTCCCTCCTTCCTGCTGCTCTCCATCCCTAAATGCCCCAACTTGGACCTGACAGAAGGTTCTAATGAACCCAGATGAGCTGGGAGGGGTGGGGCTTTCTCGGAAGCGTGAGGATGAAAGGCCTCCCATTCTTTACAGCTGCAGGGACTCGGAGGGTTTGAGGCAGCAAAGATTTGGGGTCCTGCCATTCTCTGTATGCCTGGTTCAAGGCAGCCACTGTCTGTCCTAGACGGATAGCCACTGGTCCCAGATATCAGTTTAGAGGTCTCTTTCTCCAGATTCTCTCCCCAGCATGGGGTGAAAGACCCTTCCTTTGAACCTTGCCACTGCAGCAGAGAAAGAGCACAGCCACAGTCCTGAGAAGGTGCCAGATGCCTCCCTGGATGGTCTCCCAGCCCAGCGCATCCCTCTGTCCCCCTGCTTAGTGGGGACTAGTTCTCAAACTGGATTGTGGGGTGGGAGCAGCCCTGTACCCCTTTCTCTCAAAGGCATCTCTCGAGCATTGCCTGATGCCCGACTAGCATCATAGCAAGTGTCGTGGCAGAGGGTGGAGGGGACAGACTTGTGGCTCTAGGCTGTGGTTGCTGGTCACAGGGAGCGGATCCCCCAGTTATTCTTTCACCCCAAGTTTTCCAGGGGCCCACTCCATTGTCTGGGGGAGGATGAGGTTGCTGGTGAGATTTGACACGGTGGGACGGGTAGGAGCTCCGGCGCTGACAGCAGAACACCTCACTGTTGATTCTGGCGTTTCCACCCTGGAGCCTCTCAAGCCTTGTTTTCCCTTTCTGCATAGCAGGGGCACAGCAGGGGTGGTGATACTGAGTATCTCATGCATGGGGCTGCTGGGAGAAGCAGTGCTGTGGCACACGAGAGGTGACCCGAAGGGTGCCCCCTTTCCAATCCCTGGGGACTCAGGAGCCCCAAGTTGTGACTTCCACACCCAAGGCAATCAGGCCTTCGGACTACAAAGTGTAGATTAGCAAATGGAACACCCCACTGAGAAAGCCACCCCTTCCAGTTTGTCTGCCTTTTAGCAGTTGAAGCTCAGGAGGGCTGGGACAGGGTGTGAACCCCATTGTTACCGTTGCCTGGGTTCCTAATGACAGGTGTGGGAGCTGGTGTTCACACCTGAGCTAATGATACAGTCAGGCCAGATGGTGCAGATCACTGAAGACAGCGTCCAGCCTCGCAGAGAGGCCCTGAAGGAGACCCACTCCCACCTTCCTGGCTGTGCAACCTCGGAGGAGGTGCTTGGCCTCTCTGAGCCTGTTTTCTCACCTGTGGGATGGGAATAAGCACGGTGCCTGCCTGGCGATGTTGGCTGAGGATTAGATGTAATAATACATGGGAGGCCGGGCACAGTAGCTCACGCCTATAATCCCAGCACTTTGGGAGGCTGAGGCGGGCAGATCACCTGAGGTTGGGAATTCAAGACCAGCCTGATCAACATGGAGAAACCCCCTCTCTTCTAAAAATACAAAATTAGCCAGGTGTGGTGGTACATGCCTGTAGTCCCTGCTACGAGGGAGGCTGAGGCAGGAGAATCGCTGGAACCCAGGAGGCAGAGGTTACAGTGAGCGGAGATCACACCATTGCACTCTAGCCTGGGCAACAAGACCAAA
Source organism: Cheracebus regulus (assembly GCA_963574635.1). NCBI lineage: Eukaryota > Metazoa > Chordata > Mammalia > Primates > Pitheciidae > Cheracebus > Cheracebus regulus. Next base: position 20,040 of record CAUYQU010028977.1, on the reverse strand, counting down.
ATTTAGTCTTAAAAGAAAAGAAAAGAAAGAATGCAGGGGAAAGATGGAGAATGATAAGAAGTCTCAGGTAATGACAGTGTGATGATTATAGTTATTAAGGTAGCTGTGTTGTACCCAGGGTTCAACTTGATATCATGGTGGACAGGCTATGCACTGCAGAACTTCACAGCACTGTTGCTGGGGTTAGCAGGTGGACGTGGAGGAGATGTTGACAGCCTCCCTGCACTCGAGTCGCTGGCAGTTACATCGGAGAGATAAGATGGAGTTAAGTTTCAGTGCACATGTGATTACATGAGTGTCAGGATGATGGGGCCAGGCAGGAGCAATGGAGCATAGAGCTGAATGGATGAGGTCTCCAGCCTGGCCACCCGCAAACTTTGTGACTGGCCTTAAGTGAGAGCTGTCACAGCGAGCCCAGATGCTGGGAGGTGAGGGAAGAACTCCCAGAGGAGGCGTCTGACCTGTCATGGGGTAAGTGGCGTAGCCAAGACCCAGCTCTGCAGTCAGCCTGAATTCTGCCTCTGTTTGAAAAGAAACAGCCTCCCTGAGCCTCAGCTTCTGAATCTGTAGAATGGGATCAATCTTACCCCTCCCCCGAGATCTGCGTCCCAGTAAACACCCAGCAGCCTGGCCTCAGCTAGATGGGTCTTGCAACACTGGCCCAGCCCTGATGGAGGGGATCCTGCATGGGAGGCAGGACCCCAGGCTTTCGAGGGAGAGCTGGGGAAAGGGAAGCGTGCCCTACCGGAAGGCACCCAAAGTACCCCAAGCCTCTTGATGGTTAAGAACACAGTGTTGGCCGGGCATGGTGCCTTACACCTGCAGTCCCAACACTTTGGGAGACTGAGGTGGGTGGATGAGGAGATAAGGCATTTAAGACCACCCTGACCAAGATGGTGAAACCCCATCTCTGCTAAAAATACAAAAAAATTAGCCAGTTGTGGTGGCAGGTGCATGTAATCCCAGCTACTCAGGAGGCTCCGGCAGGGAATTGCTTGAACCTGGGAAGCAGAGGTTGCAGTGAGCCAAGATCGTGCCACTGCACTCCAGCCTGGGTGACAGAGCAAGACTCTGTCTCAAAAAAAAAACCACAATGTTTTATTAGCTGCATGGTGGTGAGTGCCTGTAATCCCAGCTACTGGGGAGGCTGAAGCAGGAGAATCGCTAGAACCTGGGAGGCAGCGGTTGCAGTGAGCCGAGATTGTGCCACTGATCTACATATAGTCTGGGCAACAGAGCGAGACTGTCTCAAAAAAAAAACAAAAACACACAGCATTTGATGGTTTGATGCTAGCTGGGCGTGAATTCAGGCCCCAGCTCTGTGTCTCCTAAGCTGCTTGATCTTGGGCAAGTCATTTAACATCTCTGAGCCTCAGTTTCTTCATCTGTGACATGGGGTGATAAGAGCAACATCCAGCTGGTGAGGCTGCTGTGTGGACCAAATGAGAGGATGCATGTGATGGGTCCAGACCATGACCCAGTTCAGAGCGAGTGCCTGGCAAATCATAGCAGCCGATACTAGGAAGCGCACACTGCTATTAAGAGTCACAATGTGTAATCCCAGCACTTTGGGAGGCTGCGGGGGGTGGATCACAAAGTCAGGAGATCGAGACCATCCTGGCCAACATGGTGAAACCCCGTCTCTACTAAAAATACAAAAATTAGCTGGGCATGGTGTTGTGCGCCTATAGTCCCAGCTACTCTGGAGGCTGAGGCAGGAGAATTGTTTGAACCCGGGAGGCAGAGGTTGCAGTGAGCTGAGATTGTGCCACTGCGCTCCAGCCTGACACCTGGTGACAAAGTGAAACTCTGTCTCAAAAAAAAAAAGTCATAACTGGCTGGGTGAAGTGGCTTATGCCTGTAATCCCAGCACTCTGGGAGTCTAAGGTGGGTGGATCACTTGAGGTCATGAGTTCAAGGCCAGCCTGGCCAACGTGGTGAAACCCATCTCTACAAAAATAAATTTTAAAAATTAACCGTGTGTGGTGGTGGGCATCTGCAATCCCAGCCACTCAGGAGACTGAGGCAGGAGAATCACTTGAACCTGGGAGGTAGAGATTGCAGTGAGTCAAGGTCACACCAATGCACTCCAGTCAAGGAGACAGACTCCATCTCAAAAAAAAAAAAAAAATGAGCCAAGCCCAGAGTTGACCAGGCAGCTGACTCAAGCAGACACACCCATGCACCCCTTGATTAGTGACGGTGGGAATGCCTGATGGATTTGGGAGAGGGCCCTGCCAGCAAAGCTCGTCCAGCTCCATCCACCATGTGGGTGATGGCTTGGAGAGAGCTGCCCTGCCATTTCTCAGACATGCACTGTGAACCCAGCAAGGCCATGGATGTTCCATCTCATTCCGACAGTGCCTGCCAAACAGGTGGGAGTGTCCTGTTTCACAGAGGGCTCACATTCACATTGGGCTCATAGCTCAGAAATGACCGATGCAGGGAGTCGAGCGGGGCCCGGGGAAGGAAATTAGGGCTCTGCGCCCATACCTGGGGCTGGCAGCAACTGTGTCTGGGGACTGCTCCAGGCCAGATGATAAAGCCACTGGTGTTTGTGTTCACTGCCTCCACTCCCAGCAACCCCCTCCACCTCTCTTCCCTCTGGCCTTGACCCTCCATGCCTTGCCCAGTTCTCTTGGCAGAAGGAATGAGACTCGATAAATTTGATTCAGGACAGAGCTGAGCTTACCTGGAGGAGCAGCTGCTAATGGTAGCATTTCAGGCATTGTGGGGTGGGGGGTCATTTGGGGAGAGGGTGTTTTGGGGGAGAGACACAGCTCCCTCCACACCCTTTAGGCAACACCCTAAGGGTATGGTGGAGGGAGGCCCTGGGAGTGGGGACCTGGGGGCGAAGATACCTTAGAGAGCTTCCAAGGCTCCTCCTCAGGGAGGAGAACCCGGGCTTCCCAGCGTGCAGCTGCTCTGCTCCCGCAGGGCTGTGCTGGGGTTGGTGGCACCACCTTCCATCCTCCCAGCCTGCCTGCCCCAGTCTGTCTTGGGAATAAATGGGGAAATGGCCTCTGGTCTTTGTTCTCTCCGATTCTCTCGGTGGGTTGCTGTGCTACAGCCTCTGGAGCCTGAGAGACTACCCAGTGTCCCTTTCTGCCTCTAGGCAGGACAGAGCTCTCTTCAGGTCCTAGCCCTGCCCTTCCCTAACGAAATCTGGTTTGTTTGTTTGTTTTTGTTTTTTAGTGTTATTTATTCTTTAGAGACAGGCTCTCGCTCTGTCACCCAGATTGGAGTGCAGTGGCGATCATAGTTCACTATGGCCTTGAACTACTGGGCTCAAGCAGTCCTCGTGCCTCAGCCTCCCAAGTAGCTGGGACTACAGGTGTGCATACCACCATGCCCCACTAATTTTTATTTTTTTGTAAAGATGGGGTCTCGCTATATTGCCCACTCTGGTCTTGAACTCCAAGGCTCAAGCAAGCCTCCTGCCTTGGCCTCCAAAAGCTCTGGTTTTGCATCCATGAGCCATTGATTGCACCCAGCCTCTTTTCCATTTAAATGGACCCCCACTTCTCCCTGCCTACAGAGCCAGCAGCCCAGCAGGTCTTCAGCCGCTCCCCACTGTTGCTTTTTCCACTCCAGTGCTCCAGTCCCTTCTTCCCATGGCAGCCAGGGAGCTCCTTACAACATATAAATCTGACCATACCTCCAGCTGCTTAACACCTGGTCCAGACCTCCCTTTGCTCTTAGGCCTTGGGAGCTGGTGCCCTACACAACATCAGCACCTGTCCGCCACTGTCTTGTGTCCATGCTGCACCCAGCCAAAGTGTGGAGACAAGACAGTGTCTTTCCCTGTGCCATTCCTACTGCCCAGAATGCCCCCCACACCCCTCTTCACTGTTGCTCTTCTGCTTCCTGGTTCACCTGCTCCTCAGGGAAGCCCTCCCCAGCCTCTCTACTGGAGCAGACCCACCTGTCCTATGGTCTCCCCTTCTCCTTGGTAGCTCTTATCTCAGCAGCCATGTGAGTGGGGTAGCCAGATGTGGCTGTGTGGCTGCCTTCCCCCAGAGACTGATGCTGCACATGCGCTGAATGAATGAGGGTAAGCCATGGGAGACTGCCAAAATTCTACCCCCCCCCCTCAGCATCTCAAGACAGCACACATTGGCCTGTGCTTCACACCCCAGGAGCAGTGGATCCTGGAGGTAGAGGTGGACAGGTGGGGTTCCAGCTAGCCTAAAGGAATGTGAGGGCTGAGCAGGCTGCTCCCTGCCCTGTCCCCATCCAGTCACCTCCTGGACACAGGATAGTGAGCTGAGAGTGGGCTGAGTACACAGCTGGCAGCAATGCAGGGTGATAGGCAGTGAGATAAAGGAGGGCCCTGACCCACCCATAAGGGCTTCTGCAGGAGGGGTCATCTAGGCTGAGCCCAGGGGTTAACTGGAGATGGGTGGATAAAGAGTGTGCAGTTGACAGAGACAGGGACATGTGTATCCGTGACCTGAAAAAGCATGATGGTGAGCAGGCGGAGCAAGCTGATGAAGGATACAAAGACGATGCTTGTATATGTAAGTTTTTAGAAACATACACAGAACAATTCCATATACTATCCCTGAATGCAAATGTGTCAATGTATCGGAAGGCTTAGCAGACTGGGTACAGTGGCTCACACTTGTGGTCCCAGCATTTTCAGAGGCCAAGGCGGGAGAATGGCTTGAGGCTAGGAGTTAAGACCAGCCTGGGCAACATAGCGAGACCCTATTTCTAAAAAAAAAAAAAAAAAAATTAGCTGAGTGTGGTGGTGCATGCCTCTAGTCCTAGCTGCTCAGGAGGCTGAGGCGGGAGGATCCCTAAGTCCAGGACTTCAAGGCTGCAGTGAGCTGTGATAGTGCCACTGCACTCCAGCCTGGGCAGCAGAGCAAGACCCTGTCTCTGGCCGGGCACGGTGGCTCATGCCTGTAATCCCAGCACTTTGGGAGGCCAAGGCGTGTGGATCACTTGAGGTCAGGAGTTCGAGATCAGCCTGGCCAACATGGTGAAACCCTGTCTTTAAAAAAAAAAGAAGAAGAAGAAGACCTTGTCTCTCAATAAGTTAATAAAAACAAGCTTAGGAAGAACCAGTAGGTCTAAAATTCTGCTGCTCCTAAGGAGAGGGCTGAAAGGATAATGAACATATCATTTTACTTCCTTTTTAGAAAAATCTGCAGCAAAGATGGCACTGTGAAAACCTCAAGTAAACCCTGGTGGTGGGGAACACGGGTAGCTGATTGTTTTCAGTGCTTTTCTGCGTGTCTGAGTAGATCATGAGTTTTACAGTTTAGGTGAGGGGTGGTGTAGAGAAGGCGAGCTGGGGTAGAGCACAGCTGGTGGGAAGAGCCTGCGGGGAAGCCCTGAGTCCTCGGTCTCAGAGTTCAGTCCATAGCAAAAGAGAGGATCTGGGAGAGGAAGGAGAGTGGTCTCAGGAGGCAAAGGGGGCCCATTCCAGGAAGGCAAGCAGGCAGGTTCTGGATGGGGAGACAAAAATGGAGAGTCTCTGCGAGGAAGTGAGAGAATAGAAGGGAAGGGGACAAGAACTGGGAAAGGTATGAACACAGAAAGTCCTTCAGGTTGGGTCTTAGCTTAAAACAGTCACCCTAAATCATGATTGCACTGAAATCAGTTCTATACTCAGCCCTCTTTTCTACCCAGGCTCAGAGAGTTTGAGTGATTTTGCTCCAGGACTCTCAGTGGTTGCTTTTTTTTTGAGACAGAGTTTCGCTCTTGTTGCCCAGGCTGGACTGCAATGAAGCAACCTCAGCTCACTGAAATCTCCACCTCCCAGGTTCAAGTGATTCTCCTGCCTCAGCCTCAGGAGAAACTGGAATTACAGGCGCCCACCACCATGCCTGGCTAATTTTTTGTATTTTAAGTAGAGACAGGGTTTCACCATGTTGGCCAGGCTGGTCTCGAACTCTTGACCTCAGGTGATCCACCTGCCTCGGCCTCCCAGAGCGTTGGGATTACAGGCATGAGCCACTGTGACTGGACATCTCAGCGGTTCTTACCCAGACACTCTGAGAGTGCTGGCAGGGTGTCCTGGCCGTCCCGCCCATCCTTTCCTAGGCAGAGGGTTTTTGTCACACCTTATAAAATAAAACACACCAGGGCTGCTGGCTGAGCCTGCAAGGCCGCAGGGCTGCGGGAGAAATAGAATTTGCAGAATTGTTTGCTGCTCCCACTGCCTGGGCTTGGACTTCAAGCTGATACCTTTTAGGGTTTCAACTTCTCTGCCTTGGCCATGGGGACACTGTTTCCCATTGAAGGCTGAGAAAGGATTCCAAGTGTGTACCACAAAGAAGAGACAGGGCTTTGACCCTGCTTCAACCTCAAGAAGCTCGATTTGGCCGGGTGCAGTGGCTCATGCCTGTAATCCCAGCACTTTGGGAGGCTGAGGTGGTTGGATCACTTGAGGTCAGGAGTTCGAGACCAGCCTGGCCAACATGGTGAAACCCCACCTCTACTAAAAATACAAAAATTAACCGGGCATGGTGGCACGTACCAGTAATCACAGCTACTGGGGAGGCTGAGGCAGGAGAATCACTTGAACCTGGGAGGCAGAGGTTGCAGTGAGCCAGGATCTCGCCACTGCATTTCAGCCTGGACAACAGAGCAATACTCCATCTCAAAAAAAAAGAAAAAAAAAAGCAGCTCGATCATTCCCTACTATAAAATGGGCAAGCAGACCCTCATGTTACTGAGGTGTAGCCAAGGTCTGTGAGCAGGGACTGAGAGCTAAGGGGTGAACAGAAAGGCCTGGGCTTGGGAGCTGCAGACCAGGCTGCGCCACTTGTCAGCTGGGAGGCTGGCCACATCCTTGTCCCATTCTGGGCTTCTTATCACTGGCGCATAAACTCCTATAACCCCAGAACTGTGCCTAGTGTGTAGTAGGTGCTCAAGAAAGTGATGGAAGGTAGGTTTTGAATCTGTGTGTTGGAGATGTGTAGGATTGTGGAGAGGATTGAGAGTATGTGTGTAAAGCATCAGGCACCTAGTAGGTGCTTAAATAATGGCGGCTAGGCTGGACCCAGTGACTCACACCTGTAATCCCAACACTTTGGGAGGCTGAGGTGGGATGATAACTTGAGGCCAGGAGTTTGAAACCAGCCTGGGCAACAGGCTGAAACCCCCGTCTCCAAAAAACATTTTTTAAAAATTAGCTGGGCATGGTGGTATGCACCTGTAGTCTCAGCTACTGGAGAGGCTGAGGCTGGAGGATCTCTTGAGCCCAGGAGTACAAGGCTGCAGTGAGCTATGATCGCACCAGTGCACTTCAGCCTGAGTAACAGAGCAAGACCCTGTCTCAAAAAATAAAAACATAAAAAAGAGGCTGGTTCTCTTTGTCCACTGGTCCTGAACCCAGAGTGACATCCTAATGTCTGGGGGCCCCAGAGCTGGCTTGAGCTCTATTTATCCCCTGAGTCTAGGAATTCAAGGCTGCAGTGAGCTATGAATCCTCCTGCCTCAGCCTCCTGAGCAGCTAGGACTAGAAGCATGCACCACCCTACCCAGCAAATTTTTTTTTTTTCTTATAGAAATAGGATCTCACTATATTGCCCTATTCTCAGGACTTGCCTTGGTGTTACCAGAAGCAGCTTGAACTTCTGTATGTTTGTAACCGGAGCCCAAAAGAACCCCTAGGCCCCATCAGAGGCCTAGAGGCAGGGCAGAAACAGATTAGCTCTTAAAAACAGACCCGGAATTACTACACCAGCAACCCTCTCATCTTAGGATATATTTCCCCAGAATTAATAGCTGGGTGTGAGGACATTTACTGTCTAATTAGCACAGGAGTTTCTAGTAGGGAGAGTATCAGTCAATTGACTGATCAATCTGGTATTTATTGGGCACCTCCTGTGTACTGCTTTCTCACAAGACTTCCTTCCTATAGAGATCTAGGGATTTTTCCTCATCTCTCTTCCTTTTAACCTTGCTGTGGTTCAGTTCCTTGTTTTCAGCTCTGGCTGCACATTAGAATCACATGAGGAGTTTTGAACAGGATGTCAGAGCCCTTGCCAAGACCAATTAAGTCAAAATCTCCATGGACATGGGTCCAGACATCATTCTATTGTTGTGCAGCTGGTGCGATCTCATAATTTAGACAGCCTCACTCCCTCTTGTCTTTGAGGTATATGGACAGTGCTTTTTCTTTTCGGTGCCAATTGCCTGGTAGTATGTCACTCTCCCTTTCTTTATTCTCAATCTTCCTGTATCATTTAGTTTCAAGTGTGTGTCTTATAAAATGGCATATAGCTTGGGGGAGGGGTGTATTTTGTATTCTCACCTGAGAGTCTTTTAACTTTTAATAGGCAAAATTAACTCATTTACATGTATTGTAATGACTAATGTGTTTGAACCTATTCCACCATGTTGCCCTATTTGTCAGCTTTCCCTTTGTTTCCATTTTGCTCTTTCCCTGGTTTTTATTGGATTGAGTATATTTTCATCATTAAAGTTAGATTATAACTTTGAGTGATCTAGAATCTTTGTAGTTATAGCCATTGGGGTGTTTGTCCTTAACCTACCTATTAGCTTACAAACTTTTGAACAGTTGGGACTTACTCATCTTTTGGGAGAGGACCTTCTGTTGTCCTTAATTCCAGGCCTTACATAAGCTTGGAGCTCCATAAATCAGTGTGAAATTGAGCAGATATTTTATAGCATGTCAACAATTCATATCTCTGGGGGCTTGTTAACAGAGAAGGGCCTGTTGCCAGGGCCTGTAAGGGGCAGAGAGATGACAAGGAGTTGGTGGGGTGGGGTTGAAAATTTATTTGGCAATTACTGAATATCTAGAAAGTGCCCATCTGGGGCTGCAGCAGTTACAAGCATAGACCTTTACTAACCTGTTAACCCTGAGCAAGTGGCCCCTCCTTCCTGAGGTTCAGTTCCCTCATCTGCAGTAGAGCTGTGATAGCACCTACCTCACCCAGTTGTTATAAGGATCAGAGATGAAACCTGCATCTGATGCTTAAGTAGGGTGTAGGCCAGGAAGGTGTTGACTCAATGCCAGTTGCTTCCGCCTGAAAGGTCTGTTCACAAGGAGAGGCTGGGAGTCCCTTGTGGTGGCATCTTAGGAGGATGACTCAGTTCACCATCACTAGTCATTACCCAACCAACCACTGGGATTAGTTGTACTGATGAAAATGGCATCAAACTGTAAATCACTCTGCCTTCCTTGGGTGGTGAACGCCTGGCCCCAGCATCCTGTCTCCCCAATGTCTCTTGTCCCTTTGTCTGTAAGGGGTGAGTGTGGATGGATATTGATATCCCCTTTGTATTGAGAAGGTGGCTTTGAAGCCTGTCTTCATAGGTTTGAATCTTGGCACCACCACTTCCCAGCTGTGTAAACTTGTACCAGTTTCTTAACTTCTCTGAGCCTCAATTATCTTCATCTGGAACACAAAGACATAGGATTTACCGAATTGCATTAAAACATCTGCTCAATTCAACACCTGTTTATTGACCCCAAGCCTAACTCCAAGGTGTGGAATTAAGGGTTTTAGAAGGGCTCCCCAAAAAGGTGAGTAAGTTCTTTTTGTCCAGATGTTTAATAGCCTAATAGGATTAGGAGCCCCAGTAACACTGAGGGTGCCTGCTCCCTAGGGCTGTGAGATTTCAGTGGGTGATGTGCAAAAGGGCTGAGTGGTTCTTGGGCACCCAGTAGGTTTCCTCAATGTTGTTACTATTCATCAGTCGTTTCCTGAGTGTCTATGGTGGGTGCCTTTGTGTCAGAGCCAGGACAGATGTTTCAGGGGTCAGGTAGTGTTTAAAGGTGGGGGCAGAGGGCTACACGGCACCGGAGGTGCACCTCCCCCCAGCTGGCTCTGCAGGCAGGAAGAATGCCAGAAGAGGATGACCGTGGTGGCAGGAGGCCCGGCCCCTTCTCCGGGCTCTGAGAGAGGTGAGGCTGGTTCCAGGGAGGGGTGTACCCTCCTGTGCATTCCAGACATTCCAGCACCAATGCAGCCCCCATACACACCCACAGAGACAGGGAGGAACTGCGGACGTGATCAAAGGCCGATGGCCTAGGCCAGACTGGGAGTGCTGAGCCTGCAGGAACCCGTGTCCACACATGGGAGGATAGTGCAGGCTGGGCTGTGACCCAACAGGGACACAGCAGTTCTGGGTGACAGGGACAGCTGAGGTGGAGGCGATGGCAGGAACGTGGCCCCTCTGATGTTGCTAAAATATGATCTGTTTCCGGGGTGGCTGCTCCCTAGCCTGGAGAAAGGGATGGCTGTGAGCAGGCCAAGTGCCTCTGGCTCTGCCCTGGGGCCTGTGGGCAAGGTGGCCGCAGCTCTGGGGACCTGGGAAAGGGTGTTGTGCTGTGGTCTTTATGCCAGGATTCCAGGCTCCACTGGACACAGTTGGGAGCCCCAGATTGTTTTGGAGTCAGGTAACCAGGGAGGGACCTGCAGAGGAGACCCCTGACCTGGGGCAGACATCTGGCCAGTGAGTGTGAGCAGGAGGAGGCGTCACGGGGTTCCAAGAGAATGAGCATTTATTAGTTATCCCTGGGTACCAGGCACTGAGTGAGACTGGAAGATGCTCTGAGCACCAGTCAGCTTTCCTATAGGAGAACTGACAGGCTGTGGTCACTGCGAGCTTAGAGCAAAGTAGGTCTGGGTGCCCCAGAATCACCTAGAATCTTGCCATCCTATTCAGTAATTACCAGCTCCGTGACATGGGCTGTGCAAGTATGTCTGTGTACCAGGGTTTGAAGACTTGGTATGAAAAAGAGAATGTAAAAGTATCTTGTTAATAATGTTCTGTTGACTACCTGTCAAACTGATCTTATTTTGGACATATTAGGTTAAATAAAATAGAAAAAAATGTCACTCACTTCTTACTGTTTTCATGTGCTACTAGAAAAATGTAAATTGTCTGAGTGGCTCAGGTTCGGTTTCTACCAAGCAGTGCTGGCCTTGCATACAAAACAACTCAATACGTGAACTCCCGGGGGGGTGTTTCCCAGCTATTGGGTGTCTTTCTGCTTGTTACATGACAAGCAGGCATGATAACCCCATTTATGTTCAAGGAAATGAAGGCTGAGACAGGTGGAGTAATGCATGCTGTTATTCCAAATAGCCAGCATAGTTCATTCGGTTTGATGGGCACTGTGGATGTGGCACTGAGTAACAGACAAAGAGCCTTGCCCTGGCAGAGCCTCCGTGCTCCAGTGACAGGGAGGAAAAGGATGAAACCCAGTTATCCTAATCCTGGTGTAGCCACACCCAAAGTGCTTTCATTGACAAGCACTTTCATTAAATCTCCTTGAATTATCTCAACCCTCTGCAGTGGGATCAGTTCCTATCTTCATGTCACAGATGAGGAGACTGAGGTATGGAGAGACTAAGGAACCTGCCCTAGCCCATACCTAGGTCACAGCAACAACACTGTCTACGTTCCCTGCCCTGGCCAGGCTGCCTCAGTTTCCCCCCTGCAGGCAGGGTAGAGAGAATGGGCCATTTGGTGCCATGTGACTTGAACAAGTAGAGCTGAAGGCAGCAACGGTGGCTCTCAAAGCCCCCACACACAGGGAGCCCCCCCTCCCAGGTCACTGCTGGCTGGAAGGTTGGCCATTCGTGGTGTCATTGGAGGGTCCAGGTCTCTCTTGAGGACAGGAGACTGGGAAGCGTATCTCCCCAACTGGTACAATGCAACCAGATTATCCCATCATCCAAGCTGAAAACTAGCTGTGCTCCCAAGCGCTCTTAGAAAAGAGTGGGTGGCAGTTGCATTGGGCCAGATGAGAAGTGGTAACTTTGACCCAGGTGGAGGCTGGAGGGGCAGATGGAGGAGGATGTGTGGGGCACCTGTTCCCCAGTGGAACCAGCGGAGGGAGAGGCAGGGACAGGTCTCAGAGTTCTGCTGCCACAACCAGGTAGACAGATCCTCCCTACCCTGCCCTTCTGTGGTTTCCCTTCTGCTATCAGAAGAGTCTTCTCAGAGCAGTGGGAACACCCTGTACCCTTCAAATCTCCAAACCTACTGACTCAGATCTCTAGCCAAAACTGTATGTTTGTGCCGCAACCAGGCCCCGGTGTGGGCATCTGGGACCCAGGGTCTCCTGTCCTCCCAACACCTCATTACCCATTTATGGGCACCAGACTCCTCGCAGATGTTGGAGGAGATGCTTCCAAATACTGATGTTACTTGTGAATTGCCTGTGCCCGGGCAAGGTGACATACATGGGGCGGAAGCAGAGCACGTCTAGGCTTGCACCAGGATCAGCGTGAACAGTGTGGATGGGCGGAGGTCTTCTTCCAGCTCCCAGGTGCTGGAGGATTCTGACTTCAGGCCTTGGCTTTTGGCTTTTTGTTTGTTTTTAGGGTTTTTGTTTTATTTTGTTTTTGTTTTTGTTTTGAGACAGAGTCTCGCTCTGTCTCCCAGGCTGGAGTGCAGTGGCATGATCTTGGCTCACTGCAACCTCTGCCTCCCGGGTTCAAGTGATTCTCCTGCCTCAGCCTCCCAAGAAGCTGGGACTGCAGGCATGTGCCACCATCCTAGGCTAATTTTTGTATTTTTAGTAGAGACAGGGTTTCACTATGTTGGCCAGGCTGTTCTCAAACTCCTGACCTTAGGTGATCCGCCCAGCTCTACCTCCCAAAGTTCTGGGATTACAGGCGTGAGCCACCGTGCCCGGCTGGCTTCCGGCTTTTATCAACTCCTTAAAAGGTGCCCAAATCCCTGAATGGTGAACCCAGGTCAAGGCAGAGTCGGGCTCCAAGGAGGCAGCATCCCTTATCTGTTCTCTCGGTCACCCTCGTCACAGCCCTGTGGCATGCATTCTGTGATGTCTGTCATTTTACAGCTGGGGAAACTGAGGCTCAGAGAGGCTAAGTAATACAGCTTACTAAGAGTGGAGACGGGATTTGACCACAGGCCATCTGGCTTTGGTCTGGGTGCTGAACCATCGGGCCACACTGCCCTTCCAGCTAAAAGAAAGTGCCAGTGGCACTCGCACAAAATTAAAGCAGGAAGAGAGACCCACAACATGGAGAGCAAGGGTCCTCTGAGACACCTGTGTTCTCTTTCTCTGCCCACATGGAGCATCAGTGGTATGTTGGGGCCGGAGTGCTACCTCTGTCCCTGGCTCCTCTGATGAGCATCCCTGCTGGCCCTCTGAGGACTGTCTGCTGTCCTGGCATGTGCAGAAGCAGCCCTGGGTTCAAGTCACAGCTCCCTGCTTTGCAGCTGGGCTCACTGAGCTTCTGGGTCCTCAGCCTCGAGTTCCCACCTCTAATGCAGGCCAAGAACAGGCACGGTGGCTCATGCCCATAATCCCAGCACTTTGAGAGGCCAAGGCGGGTGAATCACTTGAGGCCAGGAGTTCAAAACAAGCCTGGCCAACATAGCGAAACTCCATCTCTACTAAAAATACAAAAATTAGCCGGATGTAGTGGTGCATGTCTGTAATCCCAGCTGCTTGGGAGGCTGAGGCATGAGAATCACTTGAATCCAGGAGGCAGAGGCTGCAGTGAGCCAAGATGATGCCACTGCACTTCAGCCTGGATGACAGAGTAAGACTCCGTCTCAATCAATCAATCAATAAAGCAGGTCGGGCTGTGGCTACTGAGCTTTTGACTCCTGGTGACAGGGCAGGGTGACCTGATGCTATTTGAGGCTCCCAGGCCCCCTCCCTCGTGGTTCCTCTGCCCTAAGTACATCCTGGGACACAAAAAGACAGCTGTTAAGGCTCAAGCATGCGGGCTCAGACCCAAGAGCCCTTGTCTGGTCCCTGGGAGTACCCAGAAACCCAGCCCCACAACTCTGAGGAGCCAGGCAACCCTGTGGCCCGCTGATTCTGTTTTTCCTTGCTTGTATCAGAACCCTCATATGCAGCACTAGGCCGAGAAAATGGGGCTCCTTGAGACTCCTCAGAACTGTCCCAGACTGGCGTCCCAAGCCCAGAAGGAAAAAGCTATGGAAAAACAGCCTCATTTGACTCGAGGTGACTCCAACTGTCTTGCAAAACCAATCCAGCAGGCAGCCCCTGACCCACAGCCTGGCCATGGCTGAGGGGTTGTTTCTGCTGCCAAGCAAGTCCTGGGTCCCCATTCAGACTCCCTGGTGAAACAGCCAGCGAGGCCCCAGTTGTATCAGCAGTGTAAATATACCAGGTGCAGTGGCTCATGCCTGTAATCCCTGTACTTTAGGAGGCCGAGGCAGAAGGATCCCTTGAGCTCAGGAGTTTAAGACCAGCATGAGCAACATAGAGAAACTCCCTATCTACAAAAAAAATTAAAAAATTAGGCCAGATGTGGTGGCTCACACCTGTAATCCCACCACTCTGGGAGGCTGAGCCGGGTGGATCACGAGGTCAAGAGATGAAGACCATCCTGGCCAACATGGTGACAACTCCATTTCTACTAAAAATATAAAAATTAGCTGGGCATGGTGGCGCACGCCTGTAGTCCCAGCTACTCAGAAGGCTGAGGCAGGAGAATTGCTTGAACCCAAACATAGAGGTTGCAGTGAGCTGAGATCATACCATAGCCTGGCGACAGAGCGAGACTCCCATCTCAAAAAAAAAAAAAAAAAATTAGCCAGGGCCGAGTATAGTGGCTCATGCCTGTAATCCCAGCACTTTGGGAGGTTGAAGCAAGCAAATCACCTGATCAGGAGTTTGAGACCAGCCAACATGGCGAAATCCTATCTCTACTAAAAATACAAAAAATGAGTTAGGCGTGGTGGCATGCCCCTGAAATCCCACCTACTCAGGAGCCTGAGGCAGGAGAATCTCTGGAACCCAGAGACGGAAGTTCAAGTGAGCCAAGATCTCACCACTGCACTGCAGCTGGGACGACAGAACAAGACTGTTTCAAAATTTTAAAAAGAGTATAAATGATCTCGAGTCTGTTTTGGGGCACCAGACGCTGCTCTGAACCTCCAGTTCAGTCATTGAACCACAAAGGTGTCTTTGAAATTTGACTGAGGTGTTTCTCAAAGTGACCCGGATTCCCCACACCCCACACATACACTTTTTATTGTTTTAATTTGAGGCAGGGTCTTCCTCTGTATCCCAGGCTGGAATGCAGGGGTGCAATCTCAGCTCACTGCAGCCTTGACCTCCTGGGCTCAAGGGATTCTCTCATCTGAGGCTCTCAAGTAGCTGGGACTACAGGTGCACACCACCACATCTGGCTAATTTTTGTATTTAGGAAAACAGGATCTTCCTGCTTGCCCAAACTGGTCTCAAACTCCTAGGCTCAAGAGATGCTCCTGCCTCAGCCTCCCAAAGTGCTGGGATTACAGGTGTGCACCCCTTTCCCTGTGTCCACATGTACACGTAATGAGAGAGGATTTCTTCTTCTCATTTTATAGACGATAAAACTGAGACTCAGAAATAGAGTAGCTGGCCGGGCATATGGTGGCTCATGCCTGTAATCTTAACACTTTGGGAGGCTGAGATAGGAGGATTGCTTGAGGCTAAGAGTTCGAGAGCAGCCTGGTTAACATAGTGAGACTCCATCTCTATTTAAAACTTTGAAGAAAATATAAAAAGATTAAAAACAAAATACAATGTAGCTCTTCAGTCACACCGTCACAGGTCCCACTGCTGGTTGGCGCAGTCAGGATCTGAACCCTAACTTCAGACGCAAAGTCTTTCTCCTACATGGATTCCCCCGAGTGACCCTGGGTGGTGACTTCACATCTGGGACCTCAGTTTGCTCATCTGGGTAATGACCAGGTGGGGCCGGATGGTTTCTAAGGCCCCTTCAAGGGCCAGTGGCTACTGCCCTCAGCATGTGTGTTTGTGTTACCCTCTGAGTAAGAGAGGGAGGGCTGGGCGTGTCCTCTCGGCTGTCACTCAGGTCCCTTCCCTTTTCCGGTGTGAGTGGACAGATGAGGGGTGCCTTGGTCTTCCTGGTTCAGCCAGGTGGCTGCTGTCTGTCTTCGTGGGTGGGACAGGGCTGTGTCTCGACCCGGGGGTGCCACGTCTGGCCTCCTGATGCGGCTCATTACTGAGATGAAAAGCTGGACTAGCCTAGCCAGTTCCCAGCACTCCAGGGACCCATCCCGTTCCTGCAGGTTCGTGCCCTGCCCACATTCCTGCAGCCCTCCCTCCCAGCGTGGGGCTCCATGGCTCTCCAAGGAACACACGTGGTTGGTTCCTACGGCCAGCTGGATGGTGGGGGCAACACAGGACCTTATGGGGCCTCTCATTCAACCCCAAACCTACAGGGCAAAAACACTGAGACTGTGCCTCCGGAGGCCTGGGTTCAAATCCCAGCTCTGCCTTGCTGCTGACAGCAGAACTGTGGCCAAATGATGGAATTTGTCCCGCAATTTTCCCATCCATAACTGATTTAATTGCATGGAATTCACATACCATGCAATTCACTAATGTAAAGTTTTAATCCTCCAACTTTTTTTTTTTTTTTTGAGATAGAGTCTCACTCTGTCAACCAGGCCGGAGTACAGTGCTGGGATCTCAGCTCACTGCAGCCTCCGCCTCCCGGGTTCAAGAGATTCTCCTGCCTCAGCCTCCCGTGTAGCTGGGATTACAGATGCGTGCCACCACACCCGGCAAATTTTTTTTTTATTTTTAGTAGTGACAGGGTTTCACCCTGTTAGCCAGGATGGTCTCGATCTCCTGACCTCGTGGTCCACCCACCTCAGCCTCCCAGAGTGCTGAGATTACAGGCGTGAGCCACGGTGCCCAGCCAATCCTCCAACTTTTGAGGAGAACAATGCTACTTACTTACAGGGTAGTAGCATTGATGAGCTAATATATTTGTGACTTTCTTCGCACTGGGCAGGACAAATAGCCCTCTAAGCATTAACTAGCATCTTCCAGCTGCTAGGGGGTTACCTGCAGCTGGCCAGCCTCCCTGGAGAATGAGACAAGAGGCAGGACCTGACTTGGGAGAGAAGAAGAAACAAACCCCTATTATTTCTAAATGGCACTTGCCATTTATTTTTTGTAGCAGCTTTACTGTGATAAAATTCACATGCCATGCAGTTTACTCATTTAAAGTGTTCAATCAGTGTTTTTGTTTTTGTTTTGAGACAAGGTCTGACTCTCATCGCCCAGGCTGGAGTGTAATGGCAAAATCTTGGCTCACTGCAGCCTCAGCCTTCTGGGCTCAAGCAGTCCTCCTACCTCAGCCTCCCAAGTAGCTGGGACTACAGCTGCACACCACCACACATAGCTAATATTTTGCATTTTCAGTAGAGACAGGGTTTCACCATGTTGCCCAGGCTGCTCTCAAACTCCTGGGCTCAAACAGCCTGCCTACCTCAACCTCTCAAAGTGCTGGGATTATAGGTGCCATCCACCACACCTAGTCCAGTGGTTATTAATATAGTCAAAGAGTTGTACAACAATCACCATGATCAATTTTTGAACTTTTTTTTTTTTTTGAGACAGAGTCTTGCTTTGTCACCCAGGCTGGAGTGCAGTGGCACGGTCTTGGCTCACCGCAGCCTCTGCCTCCCGGGTTCAAGTGATTCTCCTGCCTCAGTCTCCCAAGTAGCTGGGATTACAGACATGTGCCACCATGCCTGGCTAATTTTTGTACTTTTAGTAGAGACGGGGTTTCACCTTGTTGACCAGTCTGGTCTTGAATCCTGACCTTGTGATCCACCCTCCCAAAGTGCTGGGAATACAGGTGTGAGCCACCATACCTAGCCGATTTTAGAACATTTTTATCACCCCAAAAAGAAATCTCACACCCTTTAGCGATCACTCTCCATTTCACATCCTCCTGGACCCTGGCAACCACTAATCCACTTTGTCCTTCTGTACATTTCTCCATTCTGAACATTTCTTACCAGTGGAGTAATACGTGACTGTTCGTGTCTGGCTTCTCTCTCTGAGCATAGCACTCTTGGGGTTCATCAGGCTGTAGCCATTGTCAGTGCTGCCTTCATTCTTTGGCTGAATAATAGAGACAGACCATGTGTTATTTATATTTTCGTCAGCTGATGAATATTTGAGTTGTTTTCACTAAAAAGCGGAAGCCAAAATGCTATTATGAATGATGCTGCTGTAAACACTTATGTACAAGTTTCCGTGCAGGCATAGGGTTTTTTGTTTTTTGTGTTTTTTTGTCTTTGTTTCTGTTTTGAGACTGAGTCTTGCTCTGTCACCTAGACTGGAGTACAGTGGCGCGATCTCAGCTCACTGCAACCTCCGCCTCCCAGGTTCAAGTAATTCTCCTGCTTGAGCCTCTGGTGTAGCTGGGATTACAGGCACACACCACCACCATGCCTGGCTAATTTTTTTGTACTTTGAGTAGAGACGGGGTTTGCCATGTTGGCCAGGCTGGTCTCAAACTCCTGACTTCAAGTGACCCGCCCACCTCGGTCTCCCAAAGTTCTGAGATTACAGGCATGAGCACCTGGCCCAGGAAGGTTTTCATTTCTCTTGGATAGGTATGTAGGGGTGGGCTGGGGGCAACGGCTCACGCCTGTAATCCTAATATTTTGGGAGGCCAAGATAGATGGATTGCTTGAGCCCAGGGGTCTGAGGCCAGCTGGGGCAACATGGCGAAATCCCCCTTTCTAAAGAAAAACAGAAAACATAGCTGGGCATGGTGGCAGCTGCCTGTAGTCCCAGTTACTCAGAGGCTGAGGTACAAAGATGGCTTGAGACTGGGAGGTCAAGGCTGCAGTGAGCTGAGATCGCACCACTGCACTCCCGTCTGGACAACAGAGTGAGACCCTATTTGAAAAAATAAAAATAAGGCCAGGCTCAATGGCTCCTACCTGTAATCCCAGCACTTTGGGAGGCCGAGGCAAGTGGATCAGGAGTTTGAGAGCAGCCTGGCCAAAATGGCAAAACCCCATCTCTACTGAAAGTAGAAAAATTAGCTGGGTATACTAGCACACACCTGTATTCCCAGCTACTCGGGAGGCTGAGGCACGAGAATCACTTGAGTCTGGGAAGTAAAGGCTGCTGTGAGCTAAGATCATGCTTCAGCAGTCCAGCCTGGGCAACTAGGTGAGACACTGTCTCAAAAAAATTAATAATAAGTAAATAAATAGTTGGGCACGGTGGCTCATGCCCGTAATACCAGCACTTTGGGAGGCTGAGGCGGACGGATCACGAGGTCAGGAGTTCAAGACCAGCCTGACCAACATGATGAAACCACATCTCTACTAAAAATACAAAAATTAGCCAGGCATGGTGGCGTGCACCTGTAATTCCAGTTACTCGGGAGGCCGAGGCAGGAGAATTGCTTGAACCCAGAAGGCGGAGGTTGCAGTGAGCCGAGATTGTACCACTGCACTCCAGCCTGGGTAACAGAGCAAGACTCTGTCTCAAAAAAAAGAAAAGTAAATAAATAAATAATCAAAACTTTAAAAATACATAGAGTGGACTTGCTGGGTCTTATGGTGACTGTTTAACTTTTTGCAGAATTTCTAGGCTGTTTTCCACCTTTTCCAATGTGCACCATTTTGCATCCCCACCAGCAAGGCATGAAGGGTTCAAATTTCCACATCTTTGTCAACACTTGTTACTGTCTTTTTTATTATAGCCATCATACTGGGTGAAAAGTGGCGTCCTGGTGTTGCTTTGGGCTCTTGGCATTATAAATTAATCTGTGAAGTACCTGCTGTGTGCTGGGAGTCCTATAAGTTCGTCATATGGAGTTGTTAAGGGCCTGGAGTCCTGGCTCTGCCATCTAATTGCTGGGTGACTTTAGCAGTTACTTAACCTCTCTGATCCTCAGTTTCCACACCCAAAAAGTGAGGATAATAATACAATTACCTGCTGTCCTAACACCCACCTTGCAGGGTTGTCATAAAGATTGAGTTAGAAACAGTGAGGAGCCTGGCATGTAGAGAGTAAGTATTAGCTCATATTATGATGGTGGAGATTGTTACTGGTGTGATTTTCCTAGCATCCCAATGTGTAACTATTAGTCCAGTCAGCCACAGGCCTCTGGAGTGAGATTGCCCTAGGGGAGAATCATTGTTCACAAGCTGTGTGACCCTGGGCCAGTGCCTTCATATCTCGGAGTCTTGGTTTCTTCATCTGTAAAGGGGCACAGAAACCTCCCTGGGGACTTAGGGTGAGGACGATATATATATATA